>PVJH01007007.1:0-96444 GCA_004026705.1 Nesogale talazaci | reverse complement strand
CAACCCAAGTAGGAGAGCTCCAGCTTCTGTAACCTGAGCCTTTGGAAAGACTGTCCACCTTCTTCCAGGGGAAATTCTGCCTACCAACTTACCCTCTGTGGCATTTAATACATGACTGTAAAGATCCTGCCCAAATTCTTCCAAGAGAAGAGCTGCCTGCATGACTGGGGTATCTCCTACCCACTTTCTGTGGTCCCACGTGACTGAGGGAATTTTCTCCTGTCTTCCATAGAGCCTCACTCAGCCTAAGGCAGCTTGATCAACACCCCTTATGACTGCACATTCTCCACAGAGATCTAGGTGACCAGTGTAATTCCACCCACCATTCACAATGCACCATTCACAAAGCAGACGCACCCACCTAGCTTCAGTGGCACCCCTATTGCAGCAGGAAACCCTGCACACCATCCGTGGTGTCCCAAACTGCCATGGGCCACACCATCACGAATTCTTGTGAGCTCACTAATGCAGTAACATTCTCATGAATTTACAACCATTTAACCAGCATCCCCTGAGAGTACCATCCCTCTTGCCCTCCTAATAACAGAATACTGGTTAACTAGGGAAAGAGTGACGCCACTGAAGGATAAAGTGATAGGTCAATTCCATAGTGCAGTTACCTGCAGGCAGTTCAAAGAAGCATTCCTGTAAGTCTCCCAGACAGGCCCCAGTGCTCATCGACTCTCTGGAAATGGCATCTGACTCCTCTAAACCCACACAATTAAAACAGCAACCAGCCCCAATGACCTCTAAAAAGGGGTGGGGCAACCTCAGAAGATGTCCTGAACCTAACAACGTGCATAGAAGAAGCAGACATTGAACTACCACAGAAATTTTAATAATGCTGCTTGAAGTCATTAAGGATATGAGGGAAACAATACAGAAAAAAGGATGAAATGATAGAGGACATAAAAGGGACAAACAAGAACTTAGGGATGAGATAACAAAAACCACTTGTAGACTTGCGGATTTTGCCAGTCAACTGGAGGAGGCAGAGAACCAAATCAGTGACCTAGAGGACAGCCAAGCAGACTTTAACAAATGTGAACAAAAGTATAATAAGATCATCAGAGAAGCTGAAGAAAATGTCTGATGCTATGAAAGGAACAACATCCGAATAATTGGATGACAAAAGGAAGGCACAACAAAGAAGTCATCTGCAAAAATTGTGAGAGAATTCTTGGACAGAAACTTCCCAACCTTAATGAATGAAAATGAGGCAACTATTGAGGAGGCTGAAAAAACACCAGCTAGACTGAATTCCAAGAAGCAGTCACCAAGACACATAATAGTTAAACTTTCCAACTTTGAGGAAAAGGAGAAAATCATGAGAGAAGCTAGGAAAAACAAGCAATCGTGAATAAAGATTCCCAAATAAGAATATGTTGAGACCTTCAGCAGAGACACTATGAAGAAGAGCAGAGAGTGGAGAAACATATTCCAAAAATTGAAGGAAAATAACGGAAACACAAGAATACTGCTGTATCCAGTCAAATTATCTATCAAAGTAGATGAAGAAGTAAGAGTCTTCCCAGACAAGGAGAAACTCAAAGAATACATTAAAAGAAACCCAGCCCTCAAAAGATCCTTGCCAACCCAGTATGGGCTGAAGAATAGCATTAACAGAGCACAAATAAGAGAACACTACATAGAACATCCCCACATAAAGGACAAAAAAAGAAAACAGTCCCCAAGTTAGCATTGGATTAAAGGTAGAAAGAAGTCAAGAATGAAACACACACACACACACACACACACAACACATTGATAAGAAAGGGAGGTAGGAAAACACCTAACACAAAAGGTATGAGATGGCATCACAACACCTAACACAAAAGGTATGAGATGGCATCACAGAGTCCAAGATAGATATGATAACCTTGAATATCAATGAACTGAATTCAGGCATTAAAAGACTGAGGCTAGCAGATTAGCCTAGAAAACAACCCATCAATCTGAAGACTACAGGGGGAAAAAAAAGTAGGCTAAGAATCAAAGGCTGGAGCAAAACAGACCAAGAAAACAGCAATTCAAAAAAAGCAGAAATTGCTATTTTAATAGCAAATAAAATTGACTTCAGAGTGAAAACCATTAAAAGAGAAAAGGAGGGACACTATATAATGCTCAAGATAATGGTAGACAAAGAATTACTAAGCATTTTAAACATATTCTCCCTGAATGAGAGACCTGGCTCAATACGTCAACAAAATGCTCCAAAAGATGAAAAAAGAAATCACAGACTCAACAATTACAGAAGGTGACTTTAATACACCACTCTCTGAGAGAGAGAGATCACAGATAGATCAGAGGAAAAGAAATTCAACAAGGAGGTTAATGATCTAAACACTACAATAAGATGATTTGTCCTGATAGATGTTTACAGAGCTCTTCACCCAAACACACAAAAAAATTCACATTCTTTTCAAGCCCACATGGCATAGATTCAAAGATATATATATATATCCTGGGACATAAATCTAATCTGCATATATTTAAGGACATTTATATCTTTAAGGACATTTATATACAGATCTCTCTCTCTCTCTCTCTCTCTCTCTCTCTCTCACACACACACACACACACACACACACACCACTGTACCATAAGGCAATATCTAAAATAGACGGAAATTGAACTTCCAAATGGTCCAGAAAACCCCCTACTGGTCATATACCCAGAAGAAGCAAGGAAAAAAACCACAGCCAGATATCTGTGCTCCAATATTCATCACAGCACAGTTCAGAAGTGCTAGGAATTGGAAACAACCCAAATTTCTATCAACAGACGAATGGATTAAAAACTGGAACATTTAGACAATGAAGTACCACACATCCCTAAAAAGCAGTGATGAATGCATGAAGCACATTGCCACATGGGTGGAACGGAAGAAAATTAAGCGAAGTAAACCAAGCACAGAAGGACAAGTGCAACATGAATCCGCTGAGGTAATCTTAAAAATGCAAAAGGGGCATAGGGAAAAAGCTACTGTGTTCAAACATTCCTGGGGTGAGGTCCAGATAGTGTGGCAGGGCCCAGACCAAAGTCAGGGATACATATGCATGGTAACCAAATAAGATGGAGGGGGGAGAAAAAAAACATGGGTAGTGGGGAGACAGGATACCAACCACCCAAGGGGAGGGAATTGTTTACTATATATACTTGAGTATAAGCCAACTCAAATATCAGTCATGGCACCTAATTTTGCCACAAAAACTTCAATGAAAATGAAAAACCCAGCTTATACTTGAGTATATATGGTATATCTCCACAGGGAAAAAGGGACCAGATTTCATTCTGGTGTTACAAGGCATGAATTCAACATGGTATGAAGCAGGGAACCAGTAGAGAGGTCTGAGGGGCTATCCCCAATTCCAACTACATGAACATACCCCCTTCCCCACAAAAGAATTGACTTCAGAGGTCACCACTGACCTCACAGCTCAGGGAGAGGCCCATGTCTGATCAGAGAACACGGAAGCAAATGAAGGGAGAGGAAAAGAGTGGGACACAGCCTGGCCCACTAAACCCTGAGGATTGTACACCTGCTAAAAGCAAACAAAGCACAGAGTGGGTCATAGGGTCAACCCCACCAGGAGACATAACGTCTGTGTCAGTCTGGGTAGACCAGAGGAACAAATTCTAGGACATGCATATCGATATAAGGAAAGGGTTTATATACAAAAGGAATGGGACATGGAGAAAGCATCCCTGCCCAGTCCATTTCAAAGTCATAAGTCCGAAATTAACCCATATGTCTGAAATCAGTCTATAAAGTCTTCTTCCAACTCACGAAGTCACAGGTCAGTGGGTGCAGAATTCTGGCATTGGCAGGGGTCTCCCCATGGCTCCTCGCTTTCAGGGCTCAGGGTCCATCAACAGCATGCCACTCCAGCTTCAGAGGTCTGACTCCATCAGGGCAAGGCCGTGTGATCTCTCCACTGGCTCCTCCAGCTTCCCAGATGCTGCCATCTTGTCTTTCTGGTGACTTATCGCCTCTGAGACTAACTCCCCACAACTGGGGAAGATAACTTGTCATCTTCACGAGGGAAATATGGTGAGATTTTCCAGAAGTCTCAGGAGAAATCCATGCCCATATAGAGGCCTCATTGGCTACTCCATGGCTATCTCCAGATTAACAGGCTAGACTCCACCCCTACATTTCAATCATAAAATTAACATAAGCACATGACTGCCACAACGTCCCTCACAGACCTGCAGCATTACTGAAGACAACACTGGAGATATAGTGTAAGATTTGTGCTCAATCTGATTCCACCAAACGGGTAAAATAGTAAGGGCATGCAACAGAACAGCAAGGGGAACAGAGCAGTGAAGTCCCCAGGGAATATCAAAAATAGAATTTGGGACCACAGTGTAGAATCCCATCAGGCTCAACAGGAAAACACTCCTAAAGGTCAATAACAGACCTTGAACTATTTGCAAGCTTTTCTTTTTTCTTTTTATTTTTTGTCTGTTAGAGGAAACCACCTCTAACACATCATCACAGATTCAATAGGTGCAATTGTTTCAGCAATAACTAAAGATTAAGGAGAATTCATAGGAAATATGAGAGGGAGAAATGATGGCAGCAGACATATTTCATGGCAGCATGCTCACCTCAGCCTCCCTTGGTGGTCCATGTGGAGGGAGTCCCCCGGACTCCAGGGAGTAAGCCAGAGGTTTCTTTCATTATTGCTAACCAAGCTTTTTAACCACTTCATGGGTGTGATTGCAGGTCACCACATGCCACAGGAAGGGGGTGTACAGTGACAGAAAGGGAATGAGTTAGGGGTGTAGCAAAGGCAGGGACTAGAGGTAGACATATGACAAGAAAGGCAGATCCTAGACTCATGATGGTAGCCTTTAACCTTGATCATCCTTGACCTCCTTGTCTCTTACAAGGAAGCAGTCTCGAGCTATTCTTATCAGAAGGGAGTGGGCCCATCTTCAGGGTCGTACAGGCTAGACAGTCAGATTGTTCTAGATGGCTGAAAACCCTTAGGGAGAATAGCACCTGATCAACATTTGTTGACCTCCATGTGTATAGACATATGCCACATATAGCAAGCAGCTGAAGTTTGGCATATGTTTTGAGGAAGACAACTTGGGAGAAATCTTTCTGTCCCCCACATTTGTCATTGATTTATGTTGTTTTTTTTTTCTTTTGTGGCTTTGTTTTACTCTGTCTTATTTTTGTACATATTATCTCTGTGGGTCTATCTAGATAAGATAGATGGGATAAACAATCTGGAGAAAACAACAGTGCTAATGGTTTGGTGAGTGCGGGGGCACATGGAAGAAGGGAGAAGGGGTGGGGGAAGTGGGTGTTACCAAACTCAGGGACACGGGAACAACACATTATCTAAAATTGATGCTAAGGAGGGTATAGGAAGCATGGTAGGCTTTGATCAAGAGCAATGTAACCATGAGAAATTACTGAAACCCAAATGAAGACCAAACATGAGATAGTGGGACAAGAGGAAAGTAAAAGAAAATAGAGGAAAGAACTAGGAGTCAAAGGACATTTGTAGAGGTCTAAATACAGGCATTTACATATGTAAACATATTTATATATGATGATGGGGAAATAAATGTCTGTAAATATAATTATAAGTTTAGTATTAAGATAGCAGATGGACACTGGACCTCTATTTAAGTACTCCCTCAATGGGGGGGGGGGGCGGAATCACTGCCCTCTGGTGGTCATGGGAGCTACCCAGCCTTGCTCCTGAGAGCTGCTGCTGGATTTGAAACACCAAGCCAGTGGGTTGCAGTTCCGCACTCAACCACTACACCACCGGTGTACTCCATCAATGAAGAACACTTTGATTAAACTAGCAATCCTTGATGTTCACCTTCCCAAAATGATCATTGAAAACAAAGTGGGTGCAGAAGAAAACATGGTGAAGAAAGCTGACAGTGCCCGGCTATCTAAAGATATAGCATCTGGGGTCTTAAAGGCTTGAAGTGATCATCCAGCTGAGAAGCAGCAAAGTCCACTTGGAAGAAGCACACCAGCCTATGTGATCACGAGGTGTCAATAGGATCAGGTATCAGGCATCAAAGAACAAAAAAATCACATCATTTTGAACGATGGGAAGTGCAGAATGGAGACCCAAAGCCCATCTGTAGACAACTGGACATGCCCTTACAGAAGGGTCAGTGGGAGGAGACAAATCAGTCAGGGTGGAGTACAGCACAAATAAAACATGCAATTTTCCTCTAACACTTAACCTCCCCACCCCCCACCCCCAATATCATGATCCCAATTCTACCTTACAAATCTGGGTGGGCTGGAGGATGTACACTAGTACAGGGAGGAGCTGAAAACAGGGAATCCAAGACAGAAGAAACTTGCAGGACCAATAATGAGAGCAGAGATACCAGGAGGGGAAGGGAAAGGTGGGAGAGAAAGAGGAAACCAATCACAATGATGTACATATAACTCTCTCCCTGAGGAGTGGACAACAGAAAAGTGAGTGAAAGGAGACGTCAGACAGTGTAAGATATGAAAAACTAATAATAACTTATAAACTATAAAAAGTTCATGAGGGCTGGAAGTGGGTGTGGCAGAGAACAGGTTATGGAGAAGGGTCAGCATGCCACACCCACATGGAGACAGGTGGAAATGGAGGAAGAGAAAGAGAACCGGTCCGTTCCCTGCGCTGGCCCGATTCCTGCTCATGATGCTCAGAGGACTACACTGCTGTGGGGACTACGCCACAGAGGGGACTGGGCAAATAACAACAGAACTTATCACACTGTCTTCCTAAGGAAGCAGAAAACAACAGAGGACATTTCGGAGGTCACATAGCAGTGAAGCAATGTGGTCTGAACCCCCAAAAATGGACCGATTAAAGAAGGAAGCACTCCTGGATGGACAGTCAGGAGGAGAGAACTGGACTGATGGTTCCTGGGGGACACACGGGAAGGGGAAAATGAGGGGGGCATGGACAGGCTCAGGGATGGGGGAACAACAAGTGGCCCACAATTAGTGCCAAGAAGGGTGTGGGAGGCTTGGTAGGGCCGAAGTAAGGGTAATGTAGCAGAGAGGAAGTACTGAAACTCAAATGAAGACTGAGCATGACAGTGGGACAGGAGGAAGGCAGAAAAATAGAGGAAGAAATGAGAAGGCAAAGAGCACTTGTAGAGACCTAAACACAGGCATGCCTATATGTAAATATAATTATCTATGATAAGGTGGGAATAAATCCAGGTACATATAGTTATAGGTTTAGAACTAAGGAGGCAAATGGACCTTGGGCCCCCACCTAGGTACTCCCTCAATGCAAGAGCACTTTGTTCTATGAATCTGGTAGTCCATGATGCTCACTGGTTCAATAAGATCACTGAAGTCAAATTGGTGCATAAGTAAATGTGGTGAAGAAAACTGATGGCACTCAGCTATCAAAGGATATAGAGTCTGGGGTCTCAAAGACTAAAAATAAACAAATTGCCATCTAGCTGAGAGGTATCCAATCCCACACAGAGGAAGCATACCAGCCAGTGTGGCCACAAGGCGTCAAAAGGACCAGGTGTCAGACATCAAACAGGAAAAAAATGTTTCATTGTGTGCACACCTTCCTGAGGTGATCACTGAGAACAGGGAGATGAGCAAGAGTGGTGAAGATAGCTGATGGTACCTAGCTATCAAAATATAGTGTCTGAGGTCTTCAAGAGCAACAAAGTCCATCATAGAAGAAGCACACCAGCCTGGACGACCATGAGATGTGGAAAGGACCAGGTATCGGGCATTAAAGAACAAAAATCATATTATGTGCCCACCCTCCTGACATGATAGCTGAGAAGCAGACACAGAGAGGAGGAAGCTGGTGGCACCCAGCCACTAAACAATAAAGTAGCTGGGATCTTAAAGGCTTGAAGGTGAACGAGTGGCCTTCTAACATAGAAGCAGTAAAGCCCACATGGAAGAAGCACACCAATCTGTGTGATCACGAGGGGTCGAAGGAAGTAGATATCAAATATCAAAGAACAAGAATAACACCACTAAGAATGAGGGGGAGAGCAGAGTGGGGACCTAAGGCCCACTGGTGGGTAATTGGTCACCCCCTACAGGGGAATTGCAGGGAGGAGACAGGCCAGTCAAGGTACAGTGAGGTAGCAATGAAGCATACAACTTTCCTCTAGTTCCTGAAGGCTCCCTTCCCAACCCCGCCCCCCCCCTCGGCCCCAACTATCATGGCCCCAATTCTACCTTACAAATCCAGCTAGACTGGAGGAGGTACACTGGTAGAGGTGGGAACTGGAAATACAGGGCACCCAGGACAGATGAACCCCTCAGGGCCAGTGGTGAGAGTGGAGTTACCAGATGGGTGGAGAGAGAGAAGATGAGGTAGAGAGAGGGAGCCAACTACAAGGATCTACAAATAACCCATCAGAGGTCGGGCGAGAGGAGAGGTCGGGCAGTGTAAGATATGACAAAACAATAGTAATTTATAAAGTATTGAGGATTGGGAGTCAGAGGGGAACAAGGACGGAGGGGAAAGGAGGAGAAGCGCTACCAAAGGCCAGAGTGGAAAAGCGGTATTTGAAAAATGATAACGACCACAGGCATGTAAAGGTGCTTGGCACAATATGTAACTATGCATTATGAAAAGCGATGCATAAGCCTCCAATAAAATGATTAAAAGAAAAAAAGGGGTTTGTGAGGGAGGGAGGGGGGATGAGGAGTTGCTACCTAGACCTCAAGCAGAAAGAAAATGTTTTGAGAATGATGATGGCAACAAAGGTACAAATGCGCTTGACACAACGGATGGATGGATGGGTTGTGGTGAGATTAGTCCCTGGAGGAAGGCATCGTGTTTGGTAAAGTAGAGGGGCAGTGAAAAGGAGGAAGGCCTCCAAGAAGATGGGTCAACACAGTGGCTCCAACCACGGACCCAAGCACAAGGTACACAAAGGTAGGCCAAGGTACGCCGTGAGCCTAGCGCAGGACTGGCAGCGTTCCCTTCCATCATGCATACTCACTCTACATCAGAACGGACTCATGGCATCTAACAACTGGATAGTAAAAGATCTGCTTCCTCCAGGGTCACTGACTCCTGTACACATTCTTATGTCCAGTTCTGAGGCACATGGTTGTTTAGTACATTCTTGTGTTTTATGACACATTGTTTCCCACTTGTCGTATGCCACTTTACAATGTACAATACATTAATATACTTCTACGTGTATTCAAAGGAAACACTTAACACATTTTAAAATCATAAATATGGCTCTTTAATATAATAAACAATTAAGAAAGGTATAGATTGTAACTGTAAATGTCTGCACATTTAAGTTCCTTGGGTAGCCTTTTATATGTATTAGTCCATTCGCATGGAATATTACAGAAGTACTTGAATTTCTGCTTCAGTCTTTATCAGACTTCAGGAATTCCCCTGTCCCTGGAACATTGTTGTAGTTTCCTAAATGGTACTTATAATCTGGGGTAATATCATTTATAAATTTCATATGTACAGTGCTTGCTATTTCAAAAGAGCGCTTTCAAATATACTTGATTCTCACTATTAGTGGAGGTCATGACTGCATAAGGCATTTGATATTGGAACTACTTGAGTATATAGTAATTAACTCTTTTAAGACGGTAGGAGATCGTCTTCACAGGACCATCAACAGGATAGCTGTACGGTTTATTTGAAACTAGAACTTCTGACACCTTCCCTTCTTTTTGCCTTGTGTCATTTTGCTTCTACTGATAATAATACGCTTCTAGGGCTGCGAAATGATTTCACCACTTTGAAAATGCCTTACATTTCACATCAACTGTTTGGGTTCTCACACTCACCTGCAGGTTTCTTCAGCATATTTTGCCCCTCTCATAATATGTGTAGAACATAACTAAACTCAACTATGGTGTCGGCTATCAGCATTAAAGCTTTTTGTGCTAGAAAACTTACTACCTAGTCGAATCATTGTCAAAATAAGATGACATTTTATTTTTTCCCTAAATTTCACAATGGTAATTTATCTAACAAATAAACCAAATAATTATTAGTGAGCACGTTAGTGCTTGGGGTTCTTTTTGAAAAAAAAAAAAAAACGAGTAAGTAACTGAATAGCTGTATCATCCAATCAACTTCTGCATATCTGAATTTTGTGAAACTTTAAAGGAATGAGTTTCACCCTGCCTGCAAGAAACCCACTCATTTTACATGTAATAAAAGACACAGAAGATCTTTCTAGAAATTCCTCTTGAACATGCTATGATGTGAAAGCATATTATTCAAATGAATAAAGTGGTATTATTAAACATTATGATTTATTTTCATTCTTATTTTAAAACACCTTGCTTAAAAATGTCTCTTGCCCTTATATCCACGTGATCTTGCCAGGGAAAGGTCTTCTGGCTACAAGCAGACGGCATCCCACGTCCCATTAAACCCACCTGCTCACACTTGGCAGGGCTTGGCCTGAGTTGCTGCTCATTAGAGGTTCTGGCAGAGAGAGAGTGTGTGTGTATGGAAGAAGCAATGAAACCAATGCCTGAAAAGTGAAACTGAGGTTTAGGTTTTATATGGAATTTTATTTGGTGAGTGGTTATGCTGCTTTTCATTATACCAGATAACAGGTTGCTGGCAGCATATTTAAGAGATATGGAACTTTTAACGGGCTGAAAATGAAATTAAAACTTGAGGAAATAAATTCTAGTCTGTGCCCCATAGTCACATGTGTGCCAAGAAAGGTACACGCTGGTGCCTTAATTGTAATCGAGCTATGCCTTTAAAAGCAGTAAGGCTCTCCACTTTGCTGTACACAGAAGAGAACTTAGGAAACAATGCCATTAAGAGTTTATATGCCATCTTACGCTCCACTTTCTTTATAACATTACATCAGTTCTACAGGCATTTTCTGCCCCATTTACCAGAATGGCTCCAATCAATGAAGTTTTGCATTATATGCCCCCAGGGGAAAAAATAATACAGGAGTTTTACTGTCCATGTTAATACCATTTAATGCATTATTGAAGCACAAACTTTAGCCCAATAGTTCTGATTACACAACTTGGGATTAAAGAGCTTTCCAAACTGACTTCTTAACTGGCAACTTCATCATAGCCCATGTCTTCCCAAGCTTCTCTTTCCAGAAGGTTGAGAAAGTGTAGTTTGAGACACTGCAATTGTTCTTGTTTCTTTAAATGCTGTGAGTTCCTTTTCTACAAAGGAGGATGAAAAGTGTTGCCTGGTCTGTTTGTTTTGGTTTGTTTAACATTTTTGTGCTTGAATAGTGCCTAACATGGAATGAATCTTTCTTTACCTACCTCTTGAAAGACTATAGTCTTTGACCAAATGGTTTAATATTTTTTAAATTATATGTGTCCAAAAACTAGAGTGTGAAGTAAGGGGTGAATACTGAGTGAGAACAGCATTCCATCTCTTTTTTGGAGGGCTTGGATTTCACTACACTCCTTTTGAGTAGAAGAAAACATATCTGTCTTTTCTCTGTTTGGATAAGGAGGAGAGAAGGCTTAAAGAAGAGAAACATTTTCAGGACCAGCTGTTCTCTAACTCAAGTCCTTCATAGATTTATTCTTTCCTGAGCTAGAGGTCCTAGAACAAAACCCTGAAGACAGTGGAAAATAGAAAGTGAGTCAATGTAGCCCATTTTATTATTCTAAACCACAATTTTTTTTACAAAGTTTTTGAGAAAAACAAAAATGATAAGTGATAACTTATCTTCAGTCTAATCCAGAATCTGCAATACAAACATGATGTTGTTAATTACCAAAATGCTGTTAGATTCTGTGCCATCTTCATGAGGGTTGACAGAGAAAAGCATTTTAGAAATCAACAAAACCATTGCTGTCAAGTTGATTTCACTTCATGGCAGCCTCGTGTGTGTCAGAGCCGACATGTGCCCCTCAGGGTCTTCAATGTCTTCCTATTCAGAAGTAGACCAGCAGGCCTTTCTTCTGCAGTGCCTCAGAGTAGATTAGAACTTCTAACTCTTCAATCAATAACCAAGTGAATTAACAGTTTACACCAGCACCCCCCCCACCCCAGCCCACTGCCAAAGAGTTGTTCCCAATGTATAGTGACCCTATAGGGCAGTACAGCTACACTATAGAATTCCCAAGGTTGTAGTCATAGAACTGGAGACAGCTGCTTCTTTCTCCTGAGGAACAGCTGGTGGGTTTGAACCAGAAACTACTGACCTCTCAGTCAGTAGCCAAGGGCTGAACTGCCGTCATCAGAGCTTCCAAGGAGAATCTAGCAAAAACCGCTAGGCTCTGGTGGTGGGAGAGTTATCAAGTCCTTTAGGATAAGTTCTTGTCCCTAATCTTTCTTTACAAAACTCTTAAATATTCCCTACCAACCAAACATATCCAGATAAGTAAATCAAATAATGCCATCTCTAGACAAAGTAACCAGCTCTTTAGTTTTGGAGTAAATGTGGTATATATATGTGTGTGTGTGTGTGTGTGTGTGTGTGTGTGTGTGTGTGTATACACACATACACACACATATACATATACACACACACACACACATATACAATCTTATACCTGGTCACACACAAAGAGATACTCCTTCAAGTTTAAGATCACATTTGAAAGCAGTAATTCAAAAACCAACTACATTCATAAAGAAAATGTGAAATGTTTGCGCTGAACAAACATTTAACTATTTCAGCATGTATCCCAGTGGCTGGATATTTTATCAGTTTGAGACATTAACACTATGTCTGATTAAAGCTAAAGATATAGGACCTCCTAGTACATTAACCCTTTTGTGAAAAAATAACTAATAGCAAATCTTTAATTCCCCACCCTCATGTCCTTAAGAAGCCCTGGAGGAACCCTGCTGGTGTAGTGGTAACATGCTGGGTTGTTAACTGCACGGTCAGCAGTTCAAAACCACCAGCTACTCCATGGGAGTAAGATGAGGCTTTCTGCTCCCATAAAAAGTTACAACCTCACTAATTCAAACGGGTACTTCTACCCTGTCCTATAGCATCGCTATGAGTCAGCATCTCTGTGAGTCAGTTTTAATATTTTTGGAAGGGACCCTGGTTTTCTATTGGCTTATGATGACTTGATCTCAACATCAAAAGTTTGAAACCCCCGGTGGCGTAGTGGTTGTGTGCGGGACTGCGGCCCACTGGCTCGGCGGTTCAAATCCGACCAGCAGCAGCTCTCCAGGAGCAAGGCTGAGTCTCCCACTCCCACCAAGGGCAGTGATCCCCGCCCCCACCCCCCTGTAAAAAAAAGTTTGAAACCACCATCTGCTCCTTGTTAAAAGAAAAAAGAGTCTTTCTACCCCTGGAAAAAATGAGAGCCACAGAAATCCCCAAGGGCAGTTCTGCTCTGTCCTGTATGGTCCCTATGAGTTGGAATTCATTCGATGACAGTGTATTAATATGGTTTGGAAGGTAAGGGGGGGAAGTTTCATTTATTTCACTGGCATTCACTTTCTGAGTTTACCTCAACAAATTGCCTTTCTGTTTGTCTTGACCCATTCTGTCTTTTTTTTTTCAATATTATTTCCTGCATTTTCATCCTTTCCAACCTTCCCAGCTTCTGTCAAAAAGTAAGTCATGACTTTTTGAAACTTAAGTCACTTAAAAAAAAAATCACCCGTTAATATTTAACCTCTTAATTTTTATAGCATCCATGTCATCACCTGGAAAATAAAAAACTGACTTACAAGGGTCATATAAAAGTGAGAGATCGTACACAAAGATAGTATTCAGTTCATGGTAGTTCTTCAAACTAGAACCCGATGGGGAGGTATAGTAAGGTTGGCTTACTATGCCCTTCCGATTCATCCCAGGGTGTTGGTCCTGAAAACTGTGGAAGCAGCAGATGGCCTGCAAAAGAGCAGTGAGACTTCTCTGAGAAAGGAGTCCTTGGCTATGGCTTCACTTCCCAAGTGACTAACTCATCTGGGCAAGGCAAGCGAAGCCTGCAATGTTCAGATTGCTGGGACGGGAAGTCAGCTCGACAAGCTGAGATGCCTTTCTTGTCCTTGGCATTGTAACAGCGCACGGTCTTCTGTTGTTCCTGGAACCACTCAAGCATATAATGAATGGAGTACCAGTGATTAGAAACGGTCGGTCCAAGATGATATTTCCGCAAGTTGTTTCCCTTCTACAACTGGGTAATGGATTTTTCTAACTTTAACAGGATAATTGAAGTGTCTCCTGATTTGATATGCTATTGCCCCCTCTGGATTCAACTTCTTCCAGTTATCATGTCAATTTTTTCAACACTAAAATCAACTACTCTCCAAAAACTCAAGTGTTTTCCTTGGAGGGTTCCCTGATACTATGCAAACAAACAAACTAAAGAGCCATTCTGGTTTTCCTGAACATTTTTTTTAATGATTTAAGTTCTTGAATCTGTAGTGTAGGTTCACTGAATTCTGCAGAGGTCAAAGAGAGTTAGGAATGTTTGACAGTCCCAGGCAGCGGGACTCAGAGCTCTTGAGACTAACCCATTTCTGTGTACCAGCACAGAAGGCAATTTAAAAGTAAGGCAGAGATCCAAATTGTGTTAAGTTATGAAACGCTATGAAAACAGAATAGCCACATGTACCTGTGTTAAAATCCCAGCTCTACTACTAACCAGTGGAGAACTTGGGAAAGATTGTTAAAGACCATGAACCTCAATTTTACCCTCTTTGTAACAGAAGAATGAACATGCATTGAGTGCTCATAAATAATGGGCACTATTCTAAGGATTTTTGCCTGCATGCTACCAGTTAGTTTTCATAGAAACTCTATGAGTCACAAAGAAAATCTTGTTTGGATTTTATGGATGAAAAACAGGTAAACATCCCCTGGTGTTCACTACTTTGAGAATCCATCTGATACCTGCTATTATATTGTTTGTGCCAAAGTCCTCTTCTGTATCTGGCTTGAACTTTTGGCAATTCCTTGTCAATGAACTACAGCAACTGTTTTAAAATTAATTTCAGCATATTTTTACATATGTGTGATCGTACTGATAGTGTTTAATAATTTCCTCATCAGTTAGAAGGCTTTGTTTTTGCATGGGCATGAATATTTATCTCTTCCAGTTGGATAGTTGAGTAGTTATCTTCCAAATTTCTTGCTATACATGAGTGTGCCCAGAATTACACACACTTGCTGAAGTTCTCAATTGGCATTCTGTTTTGCTGACTATACAATGGCATTAGAGTATGCAGATTATAGCATATTACAGATAACATTGAGAAGAATAAGCGTTCTGGGAGCCTTAGTTGTGCTCATGAAGAACCTGGACAAGGACCAAGAGACAGTCATGAGAATAGAACAAGGAGATACTGCATGTTTTAAAAAGGTGTACATCAGTATCATGTCCTCTTGCCATACTTATTTAATCTACATGTTGAGAAAATAGCTTGAGGAGTTAGATTATTTGAAGGAGACATGGCTTCAGAATTGCTTGGAGACTTATTAACAAGTTGTGAAGTGCAGTTGATACACATTACTTGTTGGAAGGGAGGTAGTTTTCAATCACAGATTAAGATCAGAGACTACAGCCTTCAGTGTGGATTACACCTCAACATCCAGGAAACAAAAATCTTTAAAATGAGCATGTTATTTTGAGGACTAATGAGTATCTGACCCTAGTGATAGTATTTTCAATTGCCTTGGGTACATTTGAAAGTTGAACAAAGAATAAAGATGAATGGAGTGCTGTTGTTGGACTGCGGTGCTGGCAAATACTACTGACTATACCATGGACTACCAAAAAATACAACAAGTACAATTAGAAAGTTCCTTTGATGGGATGATGGCAAGACTTCATCTTTTTTTTTTAAGACTTCATCTTACATACTGTGTCTGTCTGGGTTCTCTAGAGAAGCAAAACATTGATGCTTATGTGTCTCTATAAGGACATTTATAGTGTAATTGAAGTCCATGGGATAAAACAGAGGCCTTTCCTGACTCATATAGCTGCCAAAGTTGATGAACAAAGAAGGAAGAAGAGCACAGACTGATGTAGGTAGAAGCTGATGAATCCAAGATCATTAGGCAATATGGTGGGCTGTTGGCTCCAGTCCAACAAACCAGAAGGTGATGAAGACAGGTGAAGGACCCAGGCTAGCTAGAAGAAATTGCTTCAGAAGGAATAGGCCACACCCCAGAAGAAATTGCCTTCTAATTGTTTCAGGGGTGTCACCTGTTTAAGGGGGTAGCACTCCACCCTAATCTTCCCACAACAGTTTCACTGCTCACAGGAGATCTCAGCATAGAGTTGAGTATATTATATTAGATCACAACTTGTGGAAGAGCTCCACTTCCAAACATTTGATAATTCTGGTCCTGTCAAGTTGATGCAAATCCTAAGATCACACAAATTTTGGATTTTAGAGGACAATGTCCTGGAGAAGGACACCATGCTTGGTAAGATAGAGGGTGAGGGAAAGAAAGAGGAAAACCCTTAACAAGATGGATTATTAAATTGTTGCACAATAAAGCTCAAACATAGCAACAGTAGTGAAGATGGAAGAGAATGACTGTTTCATTTTTCTATAGTACATGAGTCAGTATGATCATTGAAACCAGCTCCATGGGACACAACAAAAGCAAGACAGTTGAGAAAATTATGTCACAGAGAGGACATCTGGGTTCAAGGTGACAGAATTAGGACTAATAAAATTAAGATTTGAGCCTAGGCATTTAATCATGATGCTATAATTAAATCATTTGAGATATAATTAGTGTTCAATTAATTTGATATTTAAAGATATCGTAGTCCATCCATATGCACAGGGAATTGATTCCAGGACCCCTCAGGGATACAAAAATCTACAGAGGCAAAATTGCTTATGTAAAATATAACCTATATACTTCCTTCAATGCATTTTAAATCATCTGCAGACTCTTTGTAAAAACCGAATGCAATATAAATTCGTTGTAACTAGTATTTAACAGTCCTGGTCTTTGTGGGGTTGTTTTGACCACCTAATGACTTTTTTCCTTGATTATTTTTAATCCATCATTAGTTGAATCCACAGAGCCACAATTGAACTAGCTATTGCTTATTTCTTTTTATATTTTAAATATTTTCATAAGAGCTCTTTTTGTTGTTGCTGTTGTTGTTGTCAGGCACCAATAGTCACTTCAGACTAAAGGACACACTTCCTGGTACGTGACATCTCACAATCATTGTCACGGTGGTAGCTACCGCATCTTTCTCTTGTGAGGCTTCCTCTTTTTCAGCGAGGCGCTGCTTCACCAGGCAGGAGATTCTTCTGCAGATTTTGGTTTGGGAGTTTGGGAGTCGATGCCTCATCATCCTTCCTTCTCAGGAGTATTCTAGCTATGCTTCTTCCAAGGCCATTTTTGTTTGTTCATATGTAACCTATTGAATGCACATTTAAATGTTTATTTATTAAATGCTACATATTTAATAGTCAACAGAAATTCATCTATAGCCTGTCAGGCATATCATAGATGCATACATAAAGTTGGAAACACACATATCCATACACATTCCATGGGATTTCACAGATTGGTGGAAAAATTCCAGGAGATTTTCTTTCAATTTTCCCGTAATGTTTTTGAAGCCACCTTGTACTTACAGGTCCTACTTGTTAAATGTAAGAACAGTCCTGGCAGTAGGCCAAGTGATAAGATATATATTGAGAGAGAGTTAGTTCCTAGAACATTAAGCAAAAATCATCCGCTTTCTTCTTTTTATGGGGAAAAAAACACACATTGCATATACTTTGAGAAAGGCTTACAGGAAGACAAGTCAGAAGCAACATTGGTGAATATTCTCAGAAGATATGTTCCTTTCTGTATATTGAGATAAACTTAGTAGAGTGCATAGGATTTCTTCAGTTATTTTAAACATCAGTTAAGGATTCTGCCCACCCCTACCCCAATTGTAGGAATATGATTTTTTTCCCAATCATTTTATTGGGGGGCTCATACATAGGTTTTCACAATATATAAATAAGTATATTCGTCAAGCACCCTCACATGTCCACTTCTATTATTGTTCAGGAATATGATTTTAATATCATCAACTAAAACAAACTCACTACCATTACGTGGATTTCAAATCATAGCAGCCCTACAGCAGCCCTACAGCCCTAAAAGGCCTCCTGTGAGTTTCTGAGATTGTGAGTCTTTCTGAGAATAAAGAGCCTCGTCTTTCTTGCACAAATCAGCTGGTAGTTTAGAACCATTGACTTAGGGTTAGCAGCTCCACATATAACTAGAGAAAGTGGAAAATACACCAAATGATTAAAAATATTTCTTACTTTGTCTTATTTTTTATTATAAAAATATGATCTTGGGGAGGCAGGGGGGAAATATGCTCTTATGATTCCTTCTCATATGTTTTGGTTACTTTTTTCAAGCAGGTTGTCATTAATTTTCAATCGTAGAGTTTCTATGCTCTGGATAAAGCAAAACTACCATTTTTAACTCAATGTTTGTGCACCAGTAGATAGAGTCGCTTTTTCTGTTATCACAGACACAAATCGATATCAGGGCCTAATCCTTTCATAAAAATGCTGAGCCCCAGTGGCATAGTGGTTGAGTGCGGGAATGCGGCCCACGGGCTTGGCGGTTCAAATCCAGCAACAACTCTCCAGGAGCAAGACTCAGTAGCTCCCATGACCACCAGAGGGCAGTGATGCTCCCCCAAAATATGTATTTGTGGTTTCCCTGCTCTCGAATATCCTGACTGCAAACTGAATTAACAATAGGGTCTTCTATACGCCATGTTGCTAATCCCTCTATACACATCCCACTCATTATTACTTTTCTAATTAACAGTGATCAAACAAATTCCAAAATGTTAATGCAGAATTTAATATATTGATATGTGAAGTATATGTCAATTAAAAATAAAGAATGTAAAACACTGAATCAGATCACCTTAACTCTACATATCTTTTTCTCTTTTTTCCCCCCACTGTGGTCATGAGGTTTTATGTCACCTTGGGTGCGCCAGGATTTTCGCATGACATAATCTAATACAGTACTGTCAACTCCCTGCTGGGCATCTTCTGTGCAGCAGAGAAGCAATTGTGATGAGAATGGAGTTGTTGTTGTTAGGTGCCTTTTAGTCAGTTCTGACTCAAAGCTACCCTCTGTACAACAGAACAAAACACCACCTGATCCTGCATTGCATCATCCTCACAATTGTTAAATTATGTAAGGTGAAGTCTTGCCATTCTTACCCATAAGGAGCATTCTGTCTGTACTCCTTAGAAAAAACTCTGTTTGTTCTTTTGGCAATTCAAAGTACTTTCAATATTTTCCTCCCAATAGCATCATTCAACTATATTGATTTTCCCTTGGTCTTCCTTTTCAATGTCCAACTTTCTTTTTAACATTTCTTTGGGAGCTCTTACAGATGTCATTACAAATTAGATCAAACATAATTGTACAATTGGTTTCAATACATTCTCTTTTTTATTATAAATCATCTTATTGGTAAGCTCATAGCTCTTACCGTAATCCATGCATCAAAAAACACATTTGTACATATGCTGTCATCATCACTTTCAAAATATTTTCTTTCTGCTTGAGTCCCTAGTATCTGCTCCTCTTTTTTCACTCCCCACTCCCACCCTCGTACACCCCTGAAAAATTATGTTATTATCATTTTCATATCTTACATCATCTGCTGTCTCCCTTCACCCATGTTTCTGTTGTTCATCTCCCTGGGGGTGGGGGCAAGTGATGTTATACATCAATCACTGTAGCTGGTTCCTCATTTCTCCCTCTTCTCCCTCTACCTTTCCCCTACCCTCATGATATCACTACTCCAATTGCTGATCTTGAGGGGATTATCTGTCTTGGATTCCCTGTGTTGAGAGCTCTTATCTGTACCAGTGGACATACTCCAGCCTAGTCAGATTTCTAAGGTAGAACTGGGGTCATGATAGTGGGGCAGAGCTGGGGGGAGGAAGCAATAAAGAACTAGAGGAATATTGTGAGCTCCATTTGTGCTCTCCTGCACCCTGGATAACTTATTCCTTCCTTGTGACTCTTCTGGGAGGGAATGTCCAATTGTCTACAGATAGGCTTTGGGTCTCCAATCCAACTTCCATCATTTTCATGGATATATATATATATATATATATATATCCATGAAAATGGATATATAATTATAATTATATTATATTATATTTATGTAAATATAATATAATATTATAATATAATATAATTATATATAAGTATAATGTAATTATAATAATATAATATAATATAAATATATGAACATATATATATATGTTTGATTTGGGTCTTCTGAAGCCTGATACCTGATCAACATCTTATGATCACGTGTGTGCTTTGTTGCTTCCCTGATAGATGGCCAGGTTATTAGAACAAAGTAGTCTTGTGTTGAGGAAGTACTTGAGTAGAGACCAAATCCAATGTCCATCTGTTACCATAATAGTTAACATAAATGTTTATATACATAGACCTATATCCCTATCATTATATATTAATATGTTTACATATGTGCATGTCTATGTTTATACCTCTATATATGTCCTTTGCCTCCTAATTCTTTCTTTTATTTCCTGTTACTTTCCTCCTATTCCACTATCATGTTTGACCTTCATTCAGCTCTCATGTTTGACCTCCATTCAACTCTTTCTTTCAGCTACATTGCACTTGATCACATCCCACTAGGCATTCTTTGCCTTCCTTGCCATCAATTTTAGATCTCTTATTGTTCCCTAACTGTACAATTCATTTCAAGGCAATTTGATGACTAGTTGGGGACTGATTGTTGTTAGGTATGGACAAGATAAATTGTCACAAAGTCTTTCCAGGCTGTAATCTTTAGATTTATAGATTACTAGATGCTTCTCCAGCAGAGCTACTGACTGGACTTGAACTATCAATCTTTTGGTTAGGGGTTGAATGTTAGCCCTTGTGCCACAAGGGTTCCTTAGTTTTATAGGAAAGCACTTTACACTGTACTTGGACTTTCAACATTATCTTCAAAACTGGCCAACTCTCTTTAGTCTGCTGGTGTTTCTCGTTGTATGGTCTCTTATTCTCTAAGCCATTGTTATTCTGAATATCTGTGACATATCCTAGAATTTTCTTCATTACTGTGGTCACACTACCTTTAAAGTTACCTTGTTCAAAGTTATTTTTGCATACTAACCTTGCCCCAAAATGGTTTCTTGAATGATAAGTATAAAATAAAATAAGATCAATAGATTTTTGATTGCATATGTGGGGGTACCACACACACACACACACACAAGATGATGTTCATTTGTCTTGTTTTGTTTTTACGTGAGGAGGATAGTGCATTTTGAGTTCATTCCACCAGGTCAGATTGTTCATCAAGCTTTCTATTTAAGGATTCTGAGAAGAATGTGTAACAGTGTAACAAAAAAGGCTTGATTTGTGGTAGACAGGGGGCTTGTTTTGCCACCACAACAATGCACCTGTTCATGTAACCATCTCAGTGCACCAGTTTTGGCAAAAAAACAGCATGCCTTTCTCACCCCTCACACACCTGACCTCACCCTGTACAGCTTCTTTTTGTTTCCGTGAATACAAAGGGACATGGCAGGACAACAGTTTGATGATGTAGAAGAGGTGAAGAAAAAAACAAGGGAGGTGCTGTCAGTCATCCAACTAAAATAATTTATGTATAGAAGAGACAATTATCAACAAAATGAAAGTCTTATATGTAAAACCAATAGCCTGCATCTCACTGAATGAAGAGAAATTGAAATGATTTCTTCCTCAAAGGAGAATGATACATAGTTGCCCTCTATCGTTATTTTTATTTATTATAGTTCCTGAAATTTTAGCAAGTCATAAGACATCAAAAATAATTGAAAGGTATACATATAGACATAGGGAATTAAAAACATCTTTATTTGCAAACAAAACTAACCTAAATGTAGAAAACCCCAAAGATTTAATTAAATAATTGCTTGACCTAATGGAAAATTTTTTCAGTGTGGCAAGCTACAAGATCCATATATAGAACTTTATTCTTATATATTAAGAATGATGATAAAAAATATAAGAAAAATACCATTTAGAATAACTGCACAAAATAAAAACTATTTAGAAATAAATCTTACCCAAGAAACAAAAGGCTTATACAAGGAAATCTACAAAATACTCCTTCAAGAAACTGAAAAAAACTTACACAAATGGAATAAGTTACCACGTTCCTTGAAAGGTAGACTAAACATTGTGAAAATGTATGTCAATATTCTCCAAAATTACTTTATAAATTAAATTAGATTCAGATACAAATCCCACCACAAATTTTCAAAGAAATGAAAAAATTAATTGCTAACTTTATATGAAAAGGAAGAAATCGAGGATACAAAAAACACTATTAAGGGCTGAGCCCCAGTGGCGTAGTGGTTGTGCGCGGGACTGCGGCCCACTGGGACGGAGGTTCAATTCCAGCAGTGGGGCTGGGCCTCCTACTCCCACCACCAGAGCAGTGATGCCCCCCCCCAAAAAAACAACCACACTATTAAAATATTAAAACAATAAG
Source organism: Nesogale talazaci (assembly GCA_004026705.1). Lineage (NCBI taxonomy): Eukaryota > Metazoa > Chordata > Mammalia > Afrosoricida > Tenrecidae > Nesogale > Nesogale talazaci. Next base: position 73,958 of record PVJH01007007.1, on the reverse strand, counting down.
AAGTCTTTCATTCTGAGATTTTAAGCCTACAATGCAGCAACAGTAGTCAAGACAGTCTCGTACTGATGTAACGATAGATATGAAAATCAATGGATCCGAATTTAGAAACAAGAAATACAACCAAATACTTATAGACACATAATTCTTGATAAAGAACTAAAACACATTAAATGAACAAGCGGCAGCCTTTTCAACAAACAGTGTTGAGAAAAAATGGATCTTAACCCTTACCTCATACCATGTACAAAAACAAACAATATGGACCTAAATATATCACACAATTATTCACACTGTTAATTAAAAAATAGGGGTAAACTAAGGATACTAATACAAGACATAAACATGGTACTGAACATCTTGGAAAATATCCACACTATAAAAGACAAAGTAAAGAACAGGGGCATACTAAAAACACAACCTTTATGCATAATCAAAAAATTCATCAAAAGAGTCAACAAAGAAACCACAGATTGGAAGAAACTATTCAGTAATAATTCATAAGGCACAGGGTTAATCTCTGAAACCTGTAGAAAAACTACATCTTAACAGGAAAAATACAATTAACCAATCAAAAAATGAGCACGATATGAGTAGACAATTTTCCAAAGACAACATCCAAGTGGCCAACAGTCTTATGGAGTAATGTCCATGATCATTAACAATAAGAAAAACACATATTGAAACAACAATTAGATATCATCTTACATTGACAGTTTTAACAAAATTCTATAAAACAGACAATAATAAATGCTAAAAAGATATGGAGAAATATGAATACTTTTACATTGCTGATGTACTGCAGAATTGAAAAACTACTATGGAAATAATATGGCACTTCCTTAAAGAAATGCAAAGCTAAGTACCTTTTGATCTAACAGTCTCTTTACTGGGTATATACCCTAAAGAAATTAAGAATATAGCATGAACAGACATATGTACACCTATGTTTATTGATGTAATTGACGTAACCAAAAATTCAAATATAGAGAAATGAATAAATAGACTCTGGTACATATATACTATGGAATTTTATATACCAATAAAACATCTTACAATGGTAAACAGTCAATATCACCACTGTTATAAGAAAAAAGAAAGATGAAGAAATGTGATTTATACACCAATAAACAAGATATTTTTTACTACATGGAGACTAGGAACAGAAGCAGAAACAAGAAAAGTAGAAGAATTGGGGGGGGGGGCAAAGAAAAGAGGTTTTAACAAGAAAAAGGTAATAAAATTAAAATTGCTAAACCAACCCCCCAAGCCTTCAATTTCTTGCCCCTCAGATATGAATATTAATCTAAGTGACTGAAAAGGAGGAAAAGTAAAACTGTAGTGGGGGTGAAGTCTTTTGTGACATGAAAGTTCATTTCAAACATATGCAAGTAGAAGAAATGGTGTCATATTGGGAAGTCTGAATTTCTAATTCATGGACAACCTCTATTCCTATCATCTTGATTGGTTTGTTTATAAATCGATTGAATGAGGACAAGAGTGGCTGGAGAAGAAGGCTAACTAGTACCTACAGAAAGATTCATCATCTCCACTTGATTGTTGCCATCTTCTGCTAATGTCAATCTTTGGTAAGCATTCACATGAGACATAAATATCTTCACTTCTTTGAGTCAGTGAGATTCACCCACATGTTTCTTCCCATACCTCCTTAACACCAATTTTCCAATCATGCTCCTTTCAAGGCAGTGATCAACGGAACAAAGGCCAAAACCCATAAATTAGTATACAATTGGACATCTATCCTTCTAATCAAAATGAACAATTAAGAACACCACTCCAACCTCTACTCACTGTGAGGAGTTTGTTTCCCCCCTCTCCTTCCAAGAGGTTCTAGAAAGGAGATGTAGTGCCCAAGCAGACCACTTCCAATTTGTGCCTGCCTATGAAGCAGAAGCACCTGTCAATCAAGCCCAATGTTTCCCTTCCTGAGCCAACTGGTCACAAAGAACTCCCTATTAAGCCATAGGTGATAGCTTAGAGAAGGAATACAAGAATGGGAACCATAGGCATTGGTCATTTGCTCATGCAATTTACTGGTGCCTTCAGGTCCTGTTCCAGCCCCCTCTCATATATTCCACTTCCAATTTAAAACAGTACGCTGCTGTTTGTCAGACATCACCAAGTTCTTGATGGGCAATCAGGCTGCATAGTGACTTGGTAGCCCATAGTTTCAGCATTCAGTTTCTACTAAAGCTCAGTAAAATGCCCCAGACTGTTTTCCAAAAGGAGAGATGCAGCAGAGGACAAAGCTTTGCTTCAAAATTCTAAAAGTCTGCACTGTGGTCACCAACAGGGGCCTGCCAAAGATTCCAAATAACACTTCTATTCATCACTGGTGCTTTAAGAATCATTGACTCAAGCCTTGGCTATGGGCAAAGAGACACCTGATTGGTGGGGGTCCTCATATCAGTCATGGACAGAGCAGACTGGCAGCCCTTTGTTCATCCTAGCTTGATGCCTAGATAGTGGCCAGAGCTGTTTCATGCCTAGGGCACATAAAAAAAAAAAAGAAGAAGAATCATTGAATCTGTGAGATTATATTACCCAAGTGGCAGAGTAACATGCTCTCCAGACTAATCCTATCACAGCCCCTTCATTTGTTCTGGATCCCACATAAAACCAGCAGCTTTCAAGCCACTCAGTGATTAGGTCATATTAGTATAAGCAAATGAGGGATATGTTACCTCCAAAATCCAAAGAGACTTACCAAGTATAACAACTTTTTTTAGTTGTAGTAGGGGTTTACTCATCATTTCTTCTGATGAATGCTCCCATGCCAATGGACTCCCAGAAATTTAAATGTGGTAGAAAGCACTGGAGTCTTTTTATTGGGTTAATTTCTTACCTTATAGCAGGCAATTATTCTACCAGGAAATATAGAATTCTTGAGACTTTCTCTTTAATAAGTCCAATCAGCATGTCACCAATGTAGTAGACTAGTGTGGCATCCAAGTTACATACAAACCAGGGAAAATTATCAACAGCCCTACAGATTAAATTATGATGTAGGGCTGGAGAGATAACATAACTATGAGGTAGGACAGAAAATGTGTATTTCTGGTTTTCCAAGATGAAGGAAAATGGCTTTGGTTGATCCTAAGAAACTGGAACCAAGAAAAAGGCATTGGCCAGATCAATAGATATATACAAATTACCAGGAGATTTATTAGTTTTTCTCAAGCAATGAAATCACATCTGTGGCGGTCATGTGCTTATGTCAATTTCATGATTGAGATGTAGGGGTGGAGTCTGGCCTGTTAATCTGGAGATAGCCATTGAGTAGCCAATGAGGCCTCTATGTGGGCCTGACTTTCTCCGGAGACTTCTGGGAAATCTCATGATATTTCCCACATGGAGATGAGAAACTATCTCCCCAGTTGTTGGAAATTAGTCTCAGAGAAAACCAACTACAGACAAGATAAGATGGCAGCGGCTAAGGAGCTGGAGGAGCTGGAGAAGCCACACGGCCTTGCCCTGATGGAGCCGGACCTCTGAAGTTGGAGAGGTTGCCTGGAGACCCCTGCCAGTGCTGAGTTGCTTCTACTACTACTGGATGCTGTTGATGGACCCTGAGTCCTGGAAGCAAGGAGCCACGAGGGGACCCCTGTCAGTGCTGGGACACTGTGCCCACTGGCCTGTGACTTCATGAGTCGAAGGAAGACATAGACTCGTATCATACATATGAGCTAATATCGGACTTATGACTTTGAACTGGACTGGGTTGGGATGCTTTCTCAATGTTCTATTCCTTTTGTATATAAACCATTCCCCCATATCCATATGTGAGTCTATGTATTTGTTTCTCTAGTTTATCTGAACTAACACAACATCAAGACAGAAATTGCAACTGGAATTACTGCCTAATTAAGTTTATGAAAACCCACTATCATTCTCCATGATTCATCTACTTTGTTCTGTCTTTCCAAACAGAAAATATAAATTGAAATGCAGTGTTAATTGTCACCACTGCACCTGTCAAATTCTTTGTGGTGGTACTAATTTCTGCAATCCCTCCAAGAATATGGTGTTGCTTTTGGTTTACTGTTTCCCTAGATATGAACCATTCTAATTAATTCTATTTGGCTTTCCCTGCCATAATATCCCTTATCCCCTTGTCAGGGTTCCAATGTGAGGAGACTACCAGTTGTAGATATGTCTCACATCAAGTATGCATTAAGAAACTGGGGAAATCACTACAAGATATATCCAAAGACCCACTGGACTCATTGTGAAAGAGACATCAGCTGAGACTCCAATAGTAAGAGCATCTCTATAGGTCTCCACTCAGAATGGTGGGCCATAGTGAAATGTTGTGTCTCTTGCAATTAATGTCAGTTCAGAGGCAGTGCTCTGCAATCACCCAAAACTCTGTTTCCTTGCCTAAGGGAATAGTCACATTGGGGAAGCTGGAAGAAAATTGACAGTATTAATTGTTTGTAGTGTAGCTGGATCCTTTCACAAGGCTTCCCCTTCACTCAAAAGGCTTTGGGTCTATACACTGACACATGTCATTCTGTCAGCAAGAGTAATCCAGTCCCAAGTTTCAAGATCTCATTCCTTCCTAATCAATTTCTTTTTTTGCTTGTTTTTATTTTTTGAGCATCACTGCCCTTTGGTGGCCGTGGGAGCTACTCAGTCTTGCTGCTGCTGGATTTGAACCGCCAAGCTAATAGGCCGCAGTCCCACACTCCACTACACCACTGGGGCTCAGCACCTCAATTTCCTTTTTTTAACTTCAGATACTAAGCTTTCTACTATAAGAGTCTGGGATTGGATTTCAAAATATTAGATCTGTTACTAGAAAAAATAAGGGATTTGGGTTTGGGATTTTGCCAGGAGTGAAGTGGGTTTGGTCAGGGTTTACTGTCAACTTCCATGTCTTTCATGCTGCACCCCTTGATCTGTGAAACCATGAGCTCATCTTTTACTTCTACCACTCTAATGGAAGTAGGACCATCCAATCAGCTTCCTTATACTACTCACACTCTGATAAAATGGTAGAAAGTTATCAAATATACAATCACCCAGCATCTGTGACTCACAAATATCTGATCTTTTAGGTGGGACTATCTGATGTATTTTTATTGCCACCTCATATCATGGATGAGAATTGGCCTCTTTACACTGGGGCAGATATCCATGCCTTTCAGATTAGCCAGACTTGAGAAACACTTTAGAAAACTCATTCTTATGATTTTGCTGTTCCCATCCATGCTCCTTACCAAATGTCCTAGACTGGGTTCTTTACAGAAGAAAATATAGTGAAGTCAATTCCAAGTCATGGCCACTTTCTAGGCCTGAGAGCTGCTCTATTGCACTGCCAAGATGGTAAATCTTTATCAGCTCAGATAGTCTCATTATTTTCTTCTCCAAAGAACAGACAGTACATTTGAACTCCTCCTGACCTTGTGGTTTGTAATTCAAGCTTACTCACTGCACTACCAGAGCTTCTTCAAATATAAAAGAATATGCCACCATCCACACTGAGGGACTGTGAAAATGTTGTCCTCCACCATGCCTGGAGCGTGCACAGCTGCCCACAATTCACCAAGGTGAGCATAATTGACCAGCTAGCAGTTGCCTTCCTCCCTTGATACCAGTTTTCCCTTTTCCTCCTAATGGACTTTTAACTTTTTAAATCCTGTCAACTCCTCTTTTCCCTCCTCTATAAACTACCATTTCTACCACTTCTCTCGCCACCACTGCAAGTCAAACCAATTGGTGGCTGCCACCATTTGAGGCACTTCAGCTTTAGGCACACAGGGCCTCCGTGTTGAGCGAGACAGCAATCCTAGAGCAGCCTCCCTCTTAGTGGTTCCAGTGTAAGCTCCCTTTGTGAGAGGAGTGCAGTGAGATAGGGAGCCACAGATGGGCAAAAAGACCCCTGTTCCCTGCTGTTTGGGTGCTACAGCAGATACTAAATCTAGAGATCAAATGAAAGACAAATTGAATCTTCCTACAAAGCAAAAGATATCCAGTAGGTAATCATCCTCTGATCAGACTAATTGTATGAGATCATGAGTAAATATGCAGTTTGATGTTGCTGGAATGGACATTAGGCAACACATCAACTATAAATAAAGAAAGAGGGTTGTTTTTTTTTTTCACAAAAAGAATTGCTCAGTATCTTTGTATAGATTGGAAAGCCATCGTTCTGTGAATGAGACATCAAACTGGAAGATTCTAATTCACAGGGTTCCTAAAGCTGGTAAATCCCCAAATCCATGCATCAGGCAGTAGCTACTGGCTCATGTCACAAGAACCGAAGTTAGGATGACAATGCGTTTAATGTAAGACCAAAGAGAAGCAAGTGACTTCTGACAGAAGGTCCATGTGTAGTTGGTGCAGACCACACCCTCGAGGAAATTCCCTTACAATAATATGGTTGACCAAAGCAAATCACATCATAGAAGTGATTATACTATCTTACATTATGAAAGCGCAATTAGTTCAATGTTTGCCAAACCAGTGAAAATGATAACTTAATTAAGTTGACACATAACATTAAGTACTACAGCATCTATTGAGATGCATATAACGTGATGTCATGGAAGGGCGAGAACTTTGCATAATGTCAAGGCCTGCCATTGTTGTTCAATTGAGTTTATGTTCTCTTGGATGGGCTGAAAGTTGCTTTATCATGTTCTCTACACAGTTCATTTGTGTTTACTTAGTTTCTTATGCTACCTTGTTTTGAGAAAGGAAATTTATTTTAATATTTTAATTCACCATATGTTCTTTTTCAAATTCTTACTCAAATGCTTTTGAGATAATAAAAATGTGTCCATTTTTCTTGATTTATGGCTAACTTTATGTCTGATTTTTCCTAAAAATTACTTAATTAAAAAAGAAACTCAACCGCGTTTTGCTTCCCCTTCCCCTTTAAGCCTTATAGGAGTTATTTCAGGAATTTTTTTTTATAACTGCATCCTACTTTTAAGTATTCCATTAAAAGCCAGACAACAAATAAATAAATAAAGCTAAACAGAGTGACCAACTTAAAAGAGCCAAGGGTAGGGGAAGCCCTAGTTTCATATTCTTGACTGAGTTCACATGTGAAATCCACACCCATGCAGGGTATGAATTGCATTTAGCAACCAGAGCCTGACATTCTGGCAATTTCTACAGACTTGTAAAAGTTGCTATTTTGGACAGGGAAAAAAAAAGAAATTTGCATTGATTATCCAAACAGACTGACATTCATTTGCATGAACATGATAAATCTACCTCAAGTACTCTAGCCAAATAGCATATTCATTGGAAAATTGTTTCAGTGTGAAATTAATAACTTCTTTTCCTCCCCCCAACCCCCAGTGGGAAATAGAAACTCTTTGGTCTTGCTCAAGTATTATCTATTCCAGCTTATACTCTGTTTACTTTTCTTAATGTCATAATAGCACCGTGGCACAAATGCATTCTTTCCATGTGAGACAATTACATAAATTATGCTAGTCCAATACTTACACCTAGCCTGAGTTCAAAAAAGCATTTTTTTTAATGTTTTGATTATAAGCAAGTAAATGAGCATATGTCCAATTACATTTGGGGTGCAATAGCTTTAGCCACCACATTCTGGCATCTTGTTTTATTAGCTAAAAGTTCACATATGGTTTCTGTGTCTCCAAGCTGTCTTTAAGAATACATAAGTTGTACAACCTAACATTGCTTTCTTTCTTCCTTTCTCCCTAGCCCCTTCCCTATTTCTCACGTGTCCTCTCACACCGGGATTTCTTAGTTTTGAAGATTGTATGTCTAAGCAGTCAAAGTCTGAAAGTCCGATAATGCTTTGAGGAAATGTCTCTCACCCTAAAACTTTTACCAGTAAAAGAATCTGAAATGAATGCCAAAATGTTTACTATGAGAAAAGCCATCATTAGTATACAAATATATAAGGCTTCTTGTTAGGAGTTGCTGAGAGGATTTTTGACTCATAATAATCGGACTGTGACATGGGGTTTTTCTGGAACGTCATCTTTACAGAAGCAAAGCACCAGATGTTTCTCTGATGAATAAGCTTTTGGTTGGTCTTTGTGCCACCAGGGTTCCTCTATATAAAGCTTACTATGACTAGCATCATCTTGGGTACGTTGGACATGTTATCAGGAAAGACCAGTCCCTAGAGAAAGGTATCATGCTCAGGCCAGTAGACGGAAAGGAAAAAAGGGTGAGATCTTTTATGAGATGGAGTGACACAGCGGCTGCAACCATGGGCTCAACCCTATCCATTGTGAAGATGGAGCAGGACTGGGCAGTGTTTCACTCTCGTGTTCGTGGAGTTTTGATGAATCCAAATGGACTAGAGGGCACCTTACAATGGCAACAGCTCTGACTTAGCTCTGCCTCTTAGGAATTTCTGCGAGACCAGAGTCCCCGACATCCTTTTCTGCCTCAGAACCCTCATCAACTATGTTGGAAAGAAGGATGGGAGAAGAGAAGTGACCATCTTTAAAGGCTGGAGGGTACACGACCCAGCCAGGCGGGTGGAGGACAAAGATACAGAACGCCAAGGAACACATTCAGGTCCGGTTGACTTCCACGTGTCACCCTTTTGTGTTTTGGCGTTACTGAATCCATAATGGCTTGAGAAGCTGCAGAACTTTCATTTTCCAGGCATGAGTCAAGCACAGTCTTTCTGAGCAACTAGCAATTTGAGTACTCTCTCATTTTAAGAGTCCTAAAAGAAACATTTTTATTTGGGGTGCTTTGCCTGTATTTTGGACTAAGTATACCTGAGGCCACCACCACCTCCAATAAAGGAGATATTTGGAATATATTAATCTGTCCTGGTGGTGTCATGGTTAGAAGTAGGACTGTTAACTGTAAGGTCAGCAGTTCAACACCCCTGTCTTCCCCAGAGAAAAATTAGACTCTCCTCCTCTAAAGAGTTAAACCGAAATTAAACTCACTTCTATCAAGTCAATGCCTTCTGTTTTAGTCTGGGTAAACTAGGGACACAAATGCACAGAAACTCATATGTATGAGACAGTCTTATATAAAGAGTAAGTGTACATTTAGAAAGCATCCCAACCCAGGGCTGTCCAAGTCCATAAATCCAACATCAGCCCACATGCCCAACACTAATCTTCAAAGTCCTCCTCGATACCACAACACACACACAATGACACTGACTGCAGGAGGAAAGCAGAATCAGTGAGCATGTAAGCATCTCAGCGCTGGCAGGGGTCTCCAAGCGGCTACTCCAGCACGCAGGGCTGCATTGACATAGGTCCATGTGGCTTCTTAGGAACGTCTCACAGAAAATGAGCCTTGCCAGCTGAAGCAGGGACCTGGGTAAGGCAGCTGCACCTTGGTCTGACCATCAGAGAGCAAGAGACCCCAGAACTAGAAAGGCAAAAATCACCAAGCCATTTAGCTCTCCGGCCAGCTTGGCACGATAAACCTTAACTATCTCACTTTCTCATAGTGACCCTACAAGACAGGTGGAACTTCTTCTCTAAGTTTCAGAGACTATAACTCTTTATAGGAGTAGAAAGGCCCATTCTTTCTCCAAAAGTAACTGGTAGCTGGTGGTTTCAAACTGCTGACCTGGCAATTAGCAGCCCAACATAGCCCTCACATCACCCGGGCACTTTTAAGAAAACCCATAGGGTGAGATCCACTCTGTCCTACAGGGTGGAGATGAGGAAAAATGGACTCCATGGCTGTGAGTTTATTTGTTTGTTTATTAATAAGGATTTTTAAGACTTCAAAGAAACTGGTATTCAATCAATATTGGGAACTCTTTAAGTTTACCACACACCTTTACTTTTCAGAAAAGAAAAGCAAGAAGGCTGTGAAATACTCAAGTATGTTAAATGTTAAAGTAAACAAGTTGTACTAAACGACCCTTGACCTCTGATAATATAACTTGCAAAGTTTCCATTATATGCAGGCAACTCCAAATACCCACAACATAGACCACTGTGTCTTTTCCTGTTCTTGTGTTTCTTCAGGAATACATTCAATGAGTCCATTGTGAAGCGGCACACGAGAGGAAGAGTTCAAGGTTACCTGCTCACCTGGTCCGACCATCTGACTGTTTCCCTTCTCTTATCATCATGTACTAAAAAACTCTGCTGTCTCAGGTAAATCTTTGTTCCTGTGTGGAAAATAAGCTCCCAAATCAAGGCTACTGCTTAATCAGTGTTTTCTATTTCCTTATTCATAAAACTAATAACTAGTGTGAAGTGCTCTTTAGTGGTTTTGTTGTTTTTCATCTGTTGTGCTTCACACAATGGATGGGATATATGGATTGTAATAAGAGCTGTGAAAGGTCCCCAATAAAATGACTTGAAATAAAATTAAATTAAAAATTATGTACTTCACTTGAAGTGGGGCATGTACTATTCATGTTAATTAGAATTTTGAACTACCTAGAATATCAAAGTGCAAATAGGTTTCATCACCGCTGGTCTCCAACAAGATCACTTTTCAAATGTCTCTCTGTATATTAATTCGTGTTGGCTGTTTGAAAAGTCAGTTTTTGTAACAAATTTCCAATGAAATCAGAGTGCTAAGAATTCAAAATTGAGTGGGAAATTCCAATTTCCTTCTAATATGACTGATACATATGTATTCAAGATTTTCATTTACCGTGTCCAGACTTACTATTAATGGTATTCAACCTAGGGAATAGATCCATTTTAAGGAGATGAACTTACCGACTTAACTGGTCATCTCATATGATAGAAAGCTTGTAGAAACTAGATGCTCTCTGACTGTGATTGAGGCATTAACAGAGAGTTTGGTTCCTTAATACAGATATCCTTATTACTGGACTATTTCGCAGCTGGTAGGGAGCTTCATATAAACATTCTCAGCACTGCAAACGTAAGAGAAGTAGTGGGTGTACTAGGTCTCAGAGGAATCTTGAACTTCCAGCTTCTTATACATCCTCATAGATATCTTCTTAATTAAGGGGCAACAGAAACAGTTTCTACTTTATTGATGCAGTGTCTTTTTTTTTTTCCTTATTGATTTCAGCTACTGCTGAATAGGCTACCAACTCTTTAATAATCAGAACTTTCAAAAGTTTTGAGATGATTGAAACCGTCAAGACAGGGCTTTCATTGTTTGCTATTGAGAAGCAGATCATCCAGGCTTTATTCTTAGTCCATCTTTTGCCATAAGCTCTGCTGAAACCTGTTCCTCATCACAGCAAAATTCAAACTTCTAGTGACAGATGGGTGGTGGTGGTGCAGGAAGCACATTGGCTGGGAATTGAACCTAGGTCTTACCTATCAGTGCCTCCAATGTATTTGCTAGATGCTCATGAAAAACCAGTAAAGGGGTATAATGTGACAAGGAAAGGTAATTCTGTAGTGAATAATCTGGTATCTAAACTAAGGCCATACTTGAATAAGCATATTAACTGGCCGAGAGGCAAATTTTTGTGTTCAGGGGATCTATATATTTTTTTAAAATGTGGCTGTTGCTTAATTTCTTGTTAATATGAATGGTCTCCACTTATTGTATCAATGCAGGGAGAAAACTGATAGAATCTTGTCCTCACTAACGTAGTATACCAGGCAATTCAATTTTGTTTTTCAAATTTATATCACAAATTGATTTTCATTCATTTCACTAAAAATAGTGTTGAATTTTTTTCATTTTTTTTTGTAATGACTACAGAAGAAGTTAAATTTTAAACTGTGGTTCAACTTTAATTGCAAGTATATTACCAAAGTCTTACAACTTTGCTTCCTCCTTCTGCCCCTCATGAGGGTTACTTCTAAATATGACTATTTGGTCAGGTGAAAAATAAGATATGAGAGAACAATAAAATGATGGTGCATATAGAAAAGCTATGTATTTTCAAAGCCAATGAAAATTTCTAAATAGTGAAAAAAAATTATAAGCCTAAACTCATAATTGCATATTTCAATATGAAGAACAACATTTTCATGGAGTTCTATAGGAATAAATTAATCGTAAAATGTCCTCCCCCTAACCAAAATAAATGTTTGTGTCGATGATAATGTTTTTCAGTATTCTCAGTATTTTAATGGAATTGAATTTGGAACTTAAAATACCTAGAGAAATTTTTAATATTTGTGAACTTCAGACAGAATTGTCAAGGGTTTGAGCTCTTTGCATTCTTTGTTGCGACCCCTGTTTCATTTTCAAGAGGGCCAAACAGGCGGATCAAAGAAAGCCTCACCTATGAAACATCTTAAATGTAAAATCCTAAGGAAAACAAGACCAAAGATTATAAAGCCAGTTTACTACGATGAGTGCTTTACCTATTTCAAATGCAGGTCCCAAAACAAATTTCACAGCAAAGTCCTTCTTGTACAAAGAGAAAGAAACATGTCCTGCCCAATAACTGCTGGAAAACTGTGGCGACTGGCACTTCCAAATGCTTGGCAGATTATTAAGCCAATTTTTATTGAGTCCACTCTAACTGTTGGAGGGTCTGTGATTCCCAACTGTTTCACATCAGAGAATGAAAACAAGCAGGGCCCAGCCAAGACCACATTGGTGACTGCCAGCCCCTTTATATGCCAAACATGAAAGCGACAAGTCCAGATGCTTTGATCCTCGCATTTTTGGACTCAGCCCAATGTTATAGGGGGAAAAAAAACACAACTCATGTTAGGACAACATACATTCTAACTAGAAATCAATCAATAGCACGGTGACCTTCAAACTCAGTCGATGTTTGGAGTTCGTTCCAGAGCATATAATCTAAATTGGGGATTGGAAGTTGGAACTGATCCTAACCTAACAGAAAAAAAAAAATGTATACTTTTTTAAAATATAAGATTAAAGGAAACAACTATGAAGTTTTAATTTGTGTGTGCGTGCATGCGTGTACATGAAGAATGCATTCTAATTCAAAAGGCCTGAAATGCAGAGGGAAGAAACCCACCACCATGATGAAAATCCCCTTCGCTGCATATAATTAAGAGAAAAACTGAATTCTGAAATAGGATTTTTCTTTCAAGGTCGAGGAAGAGAAGAATGAGATCATCTAAGAGGTGAATCATTTGGTTGCTAGGACACTGTCTTGATTTACAGCACCACTTTGGGTCTGCCAATTTTTGAAACAATTGGCACTAGTCTTGGCAGGGTGGGAGCCCACATTCCTCAATGCAGGTATACTGAAGAACTGGCACTAGCCGAGCTGGACTGATGGCCAATCTCAGGGTAGATGCAGGTAACTCTGTGACACAAGCCTTCCAGTTTAAATCTCTGCCTGTCATCAGGGGACTTACTTGAAAGCTCTTCTGGGACAGAGGAAGAATCAAGAGAAAAATAGCTCAGTGGAGGGGCAGAACCTGGCACCAAGAAGCAATTAAAAGTAATTTTGCATCATTCACTTTTTTTTAACTTTCACAACAATGGTTTAAGTGTATTGTCACACAATTTCTGTCTAGACTGCACTGTGTTAAAACCTCACCGTTTGGTATAATAAGGGTTTCAACTGTTTCTGGCACCAAAGGGGCGGTGCGAGCCCAAAAGATCATTTAGAGTGATGATGATAGGAGCAAGAACCTATCATTAGGATTTCGCTTTCTTTTCTTTTCTTTCAAATCACAGTTTCTTGATCAGAACAAAAAAATTAGTGATGGTGATAATACTTTCCAATCTTTGAGATATCAGAAAGGGAACGTATAGATGGTCTAACATTTTTTAAATCCTTCCAGGAACTGGTTTCTCCAGTTCCTGGAAAGTCTGGCCTTAGTTCGATAAAAGTATCTTTTAATTTTTTTCCCCATTGCAGTATGAACTGAACCAAAATGCTTGGTACCATTGCCAAGAGAGCTTTCGAAGGGAAGATGGTCTTGGTATCAACTTGATAATGTTATCTGATATGTTTTGGATGTTTACCAGCATACACATCTATAAAGGAGGGTTATTAGTACATCTCAATAATATAAGAATAAATTGAGGCATACAAACACAAATTGACTTCTTTGTAAACGTGCCCATTTAGTCAAATGATGAAAAAATACATATAACCTAGAAACATTGACATAGCACCCTGAAATCCATCATCTGCATTAGGATTTTAATCATTTCTAAAGAACTGGTGATCTGTGTCCTCAAAAATTACCAGCCAGGAAGCATATGGTGCTGTTCTTCTTTGTCTTATAGTTCTGTTACAAGTCAGAATTGATTAAATGGCACACCTCAGAAACAGCACTTATTTAATTGCTAGTCAGTTATTACATTTATAGGCTTATGTCCATGTATATGTAGTACATAATCTCATAGGATTCCATGGATATTTGTCTGTTCCCTTGATACAAATATCATGTAGGTCTATCCATTCCCAAACAAATACATAAAGAGTCCTTGGAAAAAAACATACAAATATTCAATTATTGAGTCTTCCTTTCTTTTAGCTCTATGACTTATGAAAGCTCTAATCACTTTGTAGAAGGCTCAAGAGGAGTTTTAAAATGATAATGTGGACATGAGTAGAAGGGTCAGAGTTTGGAGTCAGGATGCTTAATTCTATCCTAGGTTCTCCTAGCAGGAGGATGTCCATGAACAGCTCATCGCCTTTAAAATTAGGATATGGGCATAATTACTTTGGGATTTGAGGAGAAAAGTAAAAGAGGCTTTTTTCCCCTACTCCAAAGGTGCTCCCCAACTATTTCTGGAAGCAAGATATCTTTATAGAAAGTAGTTTTCGTACTAGTTAAAAGCATTTTTTGATTAGTAAAAGTGTAGTTACTTTAATCATTCATTTATAAAAATTTTCAAGTGGACTGAAAGAGTTAGCAGATCATACAAGGCTTGACAGAGCCCCCAAAGGTAAGTATGATTGCACAAGACCAAGAAAAAAGAACTCATAAACTTTATAAATTATTTGGGCTGTGTTATGAAAGTACAAATATCCAACAAATATTTGTTCATTCGATTATTTATTCACTCAAGGGAGTTTAGTTAGCATGAAGAGAATCATTTGGCCTGGGTAATTAAGAGAAAGTAGAAAAAAATGTAGACTTTTCACCGCTTTCTGATATACTATAAATAATTGTAAAAGCTGAAGAAAGTGGGTCATATTAGAAGCGGGGCTAGGAAAAGATACATAGCTGAAAGGAAAGACTATAAGAGAGGATGAAAAGAAATCTCTGTTCCAATTTCTCTAGCCCAAACTTGCCAAGTAGGGAAGTGACAGCCAGGCCAAAACAGAGTGATGTATTTTTGGAACGGCTCCTGGCTTAGACCAGGGTTTGGAATAACCTCGCAGGGGTATTTTGGATGGTGCATCTAGTCTACTTTGTGTTGGCATTTATGATGTTGTTCTGAAGTTAGGTGAGTCATTCTGTCTTGTCAAACTTCAGGCAACTATGGACATCAGGCAGATGGCCAGGAACACCAAAGAAATGCCTGAAAGAGGGTCAGGGATAAAAGGAGTGAAAGGGAGAGAGTTTAGTCACAGCTTCTGCTGGAGCAAGTATGAGGACTATAGCTAGTACCTGGCCTTAGGTCTATGAGGAGGTACCCCCCCATCAAAACCTGGAATTTTTTTCAAAGTTATGTATTTAATGGTTTTTGTTTTAACAAAACTGTCTCACCCTAAAAGTACTCTCCATTATACTTAATGCATTTGTCAAATCTGCAATTCTGTTCTCAGAAACATTTTTCAAACTCAGCTACTTGTGTGGCCTCATATTTTGCTTCACCTTTTCTCAGTCATCAAATGGCTGTCCTGTCATGTCCCTGTGCATTCTCAAAAACATAAAGAAATCACATGGAGCGAGGTCAGGTAAATAAGATGCAAGAGTGGTATGCTGGTTTTTTGCCCGAAACTGGCACACTGGGATGGCTGCATTGGTGACAAAACCAATCCCCTGTCTGCCACAAATGCAGCTTTTTTGTCACACACCGTTACACAAGATTCTAAGAAACTCCAAATCAGTGGTTCTCAACCTGTGGTTCATGACCCTTTTGAGGGGTCAAGCAACCCTTTCACAGGGGTCACATAAGACCCTCAGAAAGTACATATTTCCGATGGTCTCAGGAACCAAGACACTGCTCCTCTATCCATCTCCAAACATGTCTGCCATATGCAGATGCTCCCGCCTATGAGTACCCAGCATGAAGACTACTGCCCATGCTATATCGTGCTTCAAGACAAAATCTCATTTATTTGTCATTAAAAAAATATTTCACAATATATAATTATCTATTGTTTTGTGATAAATCCCTGTGCTTTATGTTCAAATTATGACAAAGAAAATATATCTTGCCTATCAGATATTTACATGATGATTCATGACAGGAGGAAAATGACAGTCATGAAGTAGCAATGAAAATAATGTCATGGTTGGAGGTCACCACCAGAGGAGGAACTGGACGACAAGGTCCCGGCATGGGAAGGTTGAGAAGCCCTGCTCTAAATAGAAAGCTTGATGAACAATCCGACCTGGTGGAATGAACTGCAAATACACCACAAGTCTACATTTTTGTCCATCCAGGAAGTTGACAGATGTCCAGAATGAACAAGGTTTGTCATCAATCAATATTTTGCCTTTTTCGAAATGAGAAAACCACTCATACACTTGAGTTTTCCCCATAGCGCTGTCTTGTAAGCTGTGTGCGCATCACAGCTGGTTCTAAGGCATTTTTCCAGAGCAGGACACAAATTGCACAGCCTCACCAAAACTGGGGTTGGAACAAAGCTACTTCCATGCTGAGCCCCGGTGGTGTAGTGGTTGTGTGCTTTTGTTCTCGTCTTTCTTTTTTTCCTTTTTTGCTTCGGTTTTTTCTTTCTTCTGAGAGTTTTGCTCCTTCTGGTTTGAAGCGTCCTCTTCAGTGGGAGCCGGTGAGCAGGATCTTTTCCCTTTTATTTCAGTTTGATTTTTCTTTTCCTCTCCTCTTCTTCATTGATTCTTTTATCTTGTCTTGCCTGTAATTTATTTAATCCTTCATTCTCTTCATCACTACCTTCACCGCTCGTGCCGCCGACATCCAAAACGATGCCCCTGTAAGGGTCGCCTCGGGGGAAATTGCGGCATTCAAAAGTCGGATGACCGAGGTAGCCACATTTTTCACAGCCTGCTCCGACATGGACCTTGCTGCAACCTTGTCATAAGCACTAGCAGGGACACCCGAAGAAATGCCAGGTTGAATCCAAACCAGCATTATACCCGGAACAGCCCTGGGGACAACAGAAAGGATCCCCGGAACCCCCGCCTCCCCAGAGCAAGCTCCAGGTGCTTCCTGGAGGACACCCCGCGGGCGCCGCGGAAGTTCCGCCAGGCTGGACTGGGCAGGGCGGCCTGGGCTCAGGCAGAACCGAGTTCCCAGCCTCATCTTTCTCTCACAGAACAGCTGATGGTTCTAAACTGAAGACGACGGTCAGTGAAAGATCTGGGAAAAAATGATATGAAAATAATAATAAATTATCATTTATCAGGAATAAATTATTCATTTATCATGAAATTAGAAGGGAAGCAGGGAGGGGAAAAAGAGCTGAAAGCTGGAGTTCAAATAGAAAGTAAATGTTCAGAAAATAATGATGGCAACATATGGACACATATACTGAATACGACTGATGTATGGATTGTTATAAGAACTGTAAGAGCCCTCAATAAAATGATCTTTAAAAATAGTAATAATTACAAATAAATAAATAAAATGCGGACCTTGCTGATCGTATGCAGCACAATGCTTCGCGGCTAAGCTGCCAGGGTTCCTGTCGAGGTGAAAGAGGCAACTTGACACACGCGGGAGAACACGCAAGGCAGAAAAGCGGCTTCAGAATGAAGCCTCCGCAGAAATCTGCAATGACTTGTTGTCTCAACTCTGGTGCAAAAAGTATTATTCTTTCGAAGTTTTGAAATACAGAGAGTTTAAAGACTGTACAGGCAAGGAGAGAGAGGAAGAAAAAGAGAGACTCTTCCTTACATTAGCATGGCATCTTGAAATTTCTAAATATAAGGCCCCAAACCAGCCACCATTGAGTAGATTCATAGCATCCTACAGGGCCAAGTGGCACTGTCCCAGAGGGTCCCCAGACCCCAGAGGGTCTCACCCCATCTTGCTGATGGATTCACACCACTGGCCTTTCTACTCCACGTCTGAGCACTTCAACCTCTGTGCCACCAGATGCCATGTTACATAGCAAAGGACTTCTAAATCTTGATTGAAAGCCTATTTTTCTTTTTACTCCCAGTTCGCCTCATTTTTCCTCTTCCTTCAACTTCTTAAGCAAATTCTGTATTCCTTCATTTTTCCTCTCTCATTTTCTCTCCTGATTTTTGTTTTCAGCAATAAATTCTATGAAAATAATTTAAAGTTCAAGAATGCATTTCAGAAATCCTTGCCAAACAGTTTTAGAGAACTATTTTTTCCATTTAAAAAACTGAAGGGTTATTTATAGCAGACATTTTCATTACCTTATAATGAGGCATTAGTTTATTATAGATAAAACCTCTCACAAAAGGTTTAAAAATCGAGCAGCACACAGACATATATATGTACAATTGTTTTTCTGGATGAGTGATAAAAATACAATATATGTGTGTGTGTCATACACAAAATACAGCAAATGAGATTAGAGCCCCAGAAGAGAAAGGAGAACATTTTCAAAACAAATTCGTCAATTAAGTGGGTTGAAAAATCACTGCTAATGCCAAACAAAATAAACACAAAGAATGCCATCAGAGTGAAGCGCCAAATCCACTGTAAAGCAAATACTTAATAAGAAGTGGAAGGAAAAAAAGCATATCTCCATATAAATAAGGAACCAAAAGGCTGATCATCAATAATAGAGGTCAGAAGCTAACGAAACGGCATTTTCAAAGTGAAGGGTAGGGAAATTATTGCCAACAAAGTTTCTATATTTTACAAAACTGTCATTACAAATAAACTCAAACTCATGACATTTTATAGTAAGCAAAACCTGAGAACATATCACCAACAGAGCAATAGAGATACTAGAGGGAGTCCTTCATACAGAGGGAAAATTATCTCATGGGTGAGCTAGGAAATGTGAGAAGGAATAACGAGTCATGGAAGAGGGAAATAGGAGAGTAATTGCAAATAAACTTCGAGGGGTTAAGACATTAAAGAGAATGTCTTATTAGATTTAAAACACGTGGGGGACATGGCAATAACACAAAAGTCATGAGGTGATGAATGGAGTTAAAGTACTCTCAGTTCCTTGAATTGTTTGTGAAACATAAAAGGATGTCCATTAATATTAACTCACTGTCGTAGAGTGAACGCGGACTCATAGCGACGCTCGCGGGTTTCCAAGACTGTAACTGTGTCTGGGAGTAGGAAACCCACGCTTGGGTCGCATTTCCAGGGGACAAGAGTTTGTGAGGTTTGACAAAGTCAGAAGTTAAAAAACACAAAGCATTGTTTCCTATACTATATATAGAAACATAACTTAAAGCTTAGTCTGAATAGCTATATTTTATCCTTTATATACGTCTTAAAAAAGCGAACAAGCCTTGATCAAAATGAAAATGACAAAGCAAATGAAAAGGCAGATGAGTTTTATCATAAGAGAAATCACAAAAATTATGGATAATCATAAATATATAGATTGATAGTAAAAGTGAGAACTAGGCAGGTAGTTTGTCAAACTTTCTCATGCCTGGGAAGATACTTAGCAGATTATTAGTATCAGAAGCAACTCTTCTCTGGGGGAGCGATAGACATTCTTAGGCGAGAAGCAGAAGCCATGTGAGCCCAAATATAAGTCAAAGAAAGAATGCATGCTTTTTCCTTTCATTTTCTTAGTTGTAGTTATTTTTTTTAAGTTTTTTTAGGCATCATTGCCCTTTTGTGGTCATGGGAGCTACCAAGCCTTGCTGCTGCTGGATTTGAACCGCCAAGCCCATGGGCTGCAGTCCCACACTCAACCACTTATGCACTGGGGCTCAGCCCGATTGTACTTATTTTCAATATTACTACTTGACATATCAGCTCAAACTGTATTATTATACTGCATGAACATAATTTGGGCTCTCAACTCTGTTTTCAGTTCTTAAACCTTATTTTCTTAAAGATTAAGTTTAATTCTACAATAAGCCCAGATATGTTGGGGAGAATGATGCTCTGTAGAATATTCAATAGCTAGCTGAGCCCTGGTGCCACAGTGGTTGTGTGTGGGACTGCGGGCCACAGGGTTGATGGTTCAAATCCAGCAGCAGCTCTCCAGAGCAAGGCTGGGCTTGCTACTCCCACCAAGGCAGTGACTTGGGGCAGGGGGTGTGGAGAATATTCAATATCCGATTTCTCAGGAGATCATCAGGCCTTTGGACGCAAACACACAGAGAAACTTTTATAAGGATTACAGCCTTGAAACCCTTATAAGGGGCATAAATGTTTCAGTGCTTAATATGAGCAAAAAGCCAACGGTTCAGATTCACCAGAAGCTACTTCAGACACTAACTTGACAATCTGCTACTGGGAGGATACAAGTGTGAACATCGGGTACATGTATCACATGGGGTGACCATGATTCAGAATTAACTCCACAGTAACCAACAGCAACATGATGATTCCATAGGCATATTCCAAGAACATAATTTTCATGAATTAACCAACAACTGTAACCTCTGAACTTGAATCCGCTGTTACCTCTGCATAAGTAAACTGGGTAAAGGATAAAAATAAAACATATCTCTGTGTGATCCAAGGATTATCAATAAATCAAAATCTGAAGGAGAGCTTGAATTATGAGCACCCAGTTTGCAGAAATGCATGGATGACAGTAGAAGCCCAAAACCCATTTGTTGATTCCCCAGATGGATTCAGCTTCTGGTGACTTCCTTCTGACTATTGTCCAGGAAAGTAAATGGCCTTGCTATCAGGCAGAGTGCATGGAAAAGTCCATTGTGGCCAATTAGTCAGGTTATAATGTAATGCCGTGTCATTTATCCCTTTTTACCTGTTTTTAAATTATTTCGATTTTTGGCATTTTCTGCTTTCTTTTTGATTGAGGAGTTTCTATGTCTAGTCATTGTTGTGGGTTTGTTTGCTTGCTTGCTCCTGTAGCACTCACCTGATCTGGTGTCAGTTTGAGGATTAAGAGTGTAGGGGTGGAGTCTAGCCTGTCAGTCTGGAGAGAGCCAATGAGACCTCCATGTGAGTATGGCCTTCTCTGAGAAATCTGGGAAATGTGATCATTCCTTCTTAGAGATAGGAGACATTTTCTGTCTCGGTTCACTCCGTTGGAGACTCTCCACTGACAAAGCTGCCTCCTTGTGAGAGATCCCTGAGGAGAAGCCACATGGACCTACTCTGATGTGGCCAGAAACCTGGACCTAGAGAAGCCACGTGGAGACTCCTGCCAGTGCTGAGATGCTGACACCACCACTGGTGCTATAGACTTCTGGCCCACTGTTTCGTAGTCATTCTGCATTTGGCATCTGTGGCGGTCATGTGCCCATGCTAATTTCATGATTGAGATGTAAGGATGGAGTCTGGCCTGTTAATCTGGAGATAGCCATTGAGTAGCCAATGAGACCTCTGTGTGGACATGGCTTTGTCCTGAGACTCCTGGGAATTCTCATGATAATTCCCTCATGGAGATGAAAAGCTATCTCCCCAGTGCAGTGTCTGAGGAGCTGCAGGAGCCAGAGGAGAAGCCACACGGCCTTGCCCTGATGGAACCAGGCCTCTGAAGCTGGAGAAGTCACGTGGCGATCCCTGCCAGCACTGAGTTGCTCCTACCACCACTGGATGCTATTGATGGACCCTGAGTCCTGAAAATGAGAAGCCACGAGGGGACCCCTGTCAGCGCCAGGACTCTGCACCCACTGGCCTGTGACTTTGTGAGTCAGAAGGAGACATTATAGACTGGTATTGGACATGTGGGCTAATATCGTACTTAAGACTTTGAACTGGACTGTGTTGGAATGCTTTCTCAATGTTCCATTCCTTTTGTATATAAACCATTCCCTTATATCCCTATGTGTGTCTATGATTTTGTTTCTCTAGTCTACCTGGACTAACACAGCATCATTGCATGCGTTTTGTGAGTCTGAAAGGGATTTATAGATTGGTATCGGACATGTGGGCTAATATTGGAGTTATGGATTTGATCTGGAATGGGTTGGAATGTTTTTTCAATATTCATTTCCTCTTTTATATAAACCTCTTCTTTATATACATATGAATGTCTATGGACTTGTTTCTCTAATCTACCTGGATTAACACACTTCCTACTTCTTTTATGTTTCATTTTCTGCATATCCAGGATACAAAAATCTATGTAGACAGTAACTGGACTAATAATTATCTAGAAACATGACAGGGAAGATTTGATCAGAAACGGACAAGCTAAAAATGAGTACGAGAAGAAAATTTTCTGAAATCAATTGTGGGATGATTGTACAATACTTCTTAATAAAACTGTGAGGTATAAATAAAACTAGTTTTAATGATAATTTTTGTCAAAAATACATGAACCAATCTAAGAAAGAGTATTTGAATTATTTCAGCATAAGCTTGAGAACGCTGCATTAAAACTGAAGTGACTAAGGTTTTTTTCTTTTTCTTTTTGCCTTCCTAGATTTTTCCTATGCTAGATCTTTAGAACCATCCAAAATGAGTGTCTTTGATTGAAGAAACATTTTTAACAGGAATAAAGCATACTAAGAGTTATTTAGTGGTGCCCTTTCTTAAATTAATGTTTATTTTTTTCCATGGGATAAATCTGAATATTCATTTAACATTTTTCTACCACATTTTCTGTGGACAGTTTCATTCATTCATAACTAAATACCTCATAAATCATCCAGTATTTATTGAGTGCCTGCTTTGTGCTTGGCTCACAGCTCTATTTTATGTAAGATGAGGAAGCATGAGCTCCCGGCCTTGAACAGTCTATGATCTACTTGGGAAGACAATTGGCACACAGAAATGACAGCAAATGTGGCTAGAAAATATTAAACCAAACTTTGCAGAGTGTGAAAAAACCTCTAGTGTGGCAAAAATGTGAAAATATTTCACATTTTTAGGAAATAAATTTCAAAATAGTGTTACAAAGCCCGAGAACAGTAGTGACTTCCAGCAACAACCTTTAGAGCAGTAGGTGCTACAATCCCTCAAAAGTCTAAGGATAATAACCTACATGACATTCCACAACACCTTATATACTCCTCCTGGCCAGATCTTTACAATGTATCTCAATCTTTTTTTTTTTTTTGGCGGGGGGGGGGGGGTGCATCACTGCTCTCCGGTGGTGGGAGTAGGAGACCCAGCCCCACTGCTGGAATTGAACCTCTGTCCCAGTGGGCCGCAGTCCCACGCACAACCACTACGCCACCGGGGCTCAGCCCTTATTCTCAATCTTATCTCTCCATTTCCACAAAGCCAGAACTTATCTCTTCAAGATCTATCTAAAACGCTGCCTGTTTCTTAGTGATTCTTGATTGACGCAACTACTTATTTTCAAAAGCTCTTAGATCAGACCTCTTTTATTGCATGACCATTCTTACCTTTTATCACAGGTTTGCGTTCTAGCTCTTGGCATATCATATTTGTCCCAGAACATTTTACCCACAAGGACAAAATATCTGGTTCTCCTTGTTATGTTTAACAGAATCTAATAAGCACTGTATGTCCAAGGGTTGACTACTTGTTGAATGAATGAATAAAATATGAACTAATAAAAGAGAAAAAATAAATGATAAAATACGTCTTTATAATACTCACATATGTGCTCCTCTACAAATCAATTGAAGGATCACCACTGGGCATTAAGATCAAAAGAAAATTTTCATGTAGCTTACAAAGACAGAAGACTACAATGTAATTTAGTATGTTAGTGAAAAGACCTTTGATGTCAGCCACAATATGACAAGACCAGGACAAGAGTATGTGTGGTGGTCATGAGAAACAGGAGGGAACCAATGAGTGAATAAATACAAACAAAATAGGAGGCCTTTTACTCCCAGATTTTTATATCCATGGTAATCAAAGCAGCATGGTACTGTGCAATGATAGCTGTGAAGATGAATGGATTTGAACTGAGAACTGAGAAATACAACCAAGTACCTAAAGACATGTGATTTCTGATAAAAAACGAAAACACATTAAATAAGCAAGGGACAGACTTTTCAATAAATGGTGCTAGGAAAAAACTGGATTTTCATCTGCAAGCGAATGAAAAAGACCCCTACTTCACACCATGTACAAAAACAAACTCAAAATAGATAAAAGACTTACAAAATAGATAAAAGACTTACTGTGCGCTGATCTGGCTGGTGAGATCATGGCCCTTGAGGAGGGAATCCAAGACAGAACCACTCAGGACCAGGGAAAGCAGGCCATGTCCTAGTCAAAAAAAAAGACAAAGAAGGGATAAAACTCCTGAAAAGCAGCTATCAGTTGATTTTATGGAAGGGGCGTCCCCTTCTGAACAATGACTCTCTCCATACCACCTCTCTGCATGCATGTTCACAGACCCAGATCTTCATCAATTTCAAGGAAAAGGCTTCTTCAGCAACAGGAAGCATTAACAGCAGGATACCAAGACCATCGGAGGATGGAAACCATATAGGTGCATACAATGCTGAGCTACCCAATAAGCAAGGGGCAGTGTAATGGAAAACACATGAAACTGTTTGCTATAGACTAAAAAGGAAAGCACAGCCCCTCAGTGTCTCTGTCTCTGGATTTTGGCTATGACATACCCACGTAGCTGCCCCTGAAAATTCCCCGTGCCTGCCCCCGACCCTGAGTAGCCACGCTGACCCCCTCTCACCCCAACCCCCCAATTTCGGTCAGGTTCTTTGACTGCTGCTTGAACTTCATATAAATAGAATCATACCATGTGCAAAGAAAAGTAAACCTTAAATGTGAATTGCTCAATTATTAAGATAAATCAATTCAAAAATAGGGACAAACTAAGGGCCCCACGAAAGTGTTTAAACTAAGGGGTTTAAACACACCACCGAACATCATGAAAAATATCCACAGTATACAAGACAAAATAAAGAACTGGAACATACTGAAAATATGACATGTATACACAACAAAAGATTTCATCAAAAGAGTCAACAGAGTCCACAGACTGGGAGAAAATAGTAATAAGACCTCAGATAAAGGGCTAATATCCAAAATCTATGGGAAAATACAAATATTAAGAAAAATGGAATAACCTCATCAAAAATGGGGCATGAATGGACAATTTATCAAAGACTATATCCAAGAGGCCAAGAACCATGTGAAGAAATGTCCATGATCAAAAGCAGTAAGAGAAATACAAATTAAAGCAATAGTGAATTACTATCTGACATCCACCTTTTTGACAAAATTCAATAAAACCCAAAATAATAAATAGCAGAAATGATGCAGGGAGATAGGAATGCTTTTACATTGCTGATGGGACTGTAGAATTGTGCAACCATTATGGAAATCAACATGGCACTTCCTTAAACAAATGCAAAACCAAGTACTTTAGGATCCCGATAGAAATCAAGACTACAACATGAATAAACAGATGCACACCTATGTTTATTGCATTGATTTTGGTAACAATAAAAATATGGAAATGATCAAAAACCCCAACGATAAAGGGATGGATAAACAAGTCTTGTACATTCATAACTCAGAATTTTATGCATCAATAAATAAACAATGATAACTCTCTTAAACACTGTAAGCCATGGTCAAAACTATTGAAAATTATGCTTAGCAAACTCAGTCAATCTTACAAAGAAAAAAGTTTAATATCACCATTGTTAAAAGGAAAAACGAAGAAGCATGATCTGTACACTAATAGACATGAGGTTGATGACTACGAAGAGGCCAGGGATGAGTAATAGGGTATTGTTTCATGGGATATTGGTGTTTGTTTCATTGCTTGACATGAGCTGTGTAAATATATATATTTCTTCTTTTTAAAAAACCCTCCACAACCCTTATCCCTCAAGTCTAATTACTAGCTTGAGTAGCTTAAAAAAAAGAGGAAAGGTAAAATTGAAATGGACTGGAGTCCTTAGTGACAAACAAATTATCTCAAATAAACAAAAAATGAAATGGTAGATATCACTATGTGGTTGTGCCTTCAAGCTGTTTCCAAGTCATAACAATCAAATGTCTAAGAATGAAACACTACCAGGTCTGTGGCAGCCTCACAATTGTTATATTTTTGCTTATTATTTTAATCCATCTTGTGAAAGTCTTGATCTATTTCTCTGACCTTGTATTTTACCAACCAAGATGAGTTTCTTTAGGGATAGATCTCTACTGATAATACATCCAAAGATGCAGTGTTTAAGGGCTTGGCTGTGCTTCAAAAGCCTGTGTTCAAACCCACAGGCAGAACCTTCTGTAAAGATTAGCACCTTGGGACCCTATGAGGCAGCTGTACTCTGTACCATAGGGTCACTTTAAGTCACTCAGTAGCAATGAGCTATCACCACAGACACTACAACATCAAGGACAGTGATTTTCAAGTGACATTGGCATAAAAGGAAGAGGGTAGCTAAACCCAAATCCCAATTTGCTGGTTTCCTAACTATAAGGTTCCTAGCTATGAACTTCTTTAATTCCCAATTTTCTCAAGTATTCAACAACAATACTCATGTTGAATTCTTCTGTTTGCTGGGGTGGCTTTCCTCAGTTCTTGTTTCTTGATGTGAAAAGATTTCAAGTGGTAGGAATATGATTCCCAGGCAAAGTAAACATTTATCAGTGAAAATTACACTTTGGCAGTAATCTTAAAGGCAAGAATGGGACATCTTTAGGAAGTGTGGATGGGAGCAAGGAAGGCCATTGTGAAGAGCTCAGGAAAGGAGGGGTACTGTTGCCAGGTGCCCTTCAGTCAGTTCCACCCATAACAACAATATCTAGGCATAACAGAATAGTACCTCGTGATCCTACATCATCCGTAAAATTCTTTCTATCCCAACACCAATTGTTGCAGGCACGGTGTCTATCCATCTCCTTAAGGGCCTTTCTCTGTTTCACTGTCCCTACATTTTACCTTGCATGATGGATCACCTTCTTCAAGGTCTCTCCTGACAGTAAGACCAAAGTATGCAAGACTAAGTCTTGCCATCCTTGCATTTAAGGAGCACTCTGGTGATACTTTTTTCAAGACAGATTAGTTTTCCTTTTAGCATTCCTGGTACTTTCAATAGTCATCTTCAACACCAGAATTCAGATGCACAGATTTTTCTTTGGTCTTCCTTATTCAATGTACAACTTTCATATGCATGTGAGGCAATGGTAAATATCATAGCTTTGATCAGAAGCACTTTAGTCTTCAAAGTAAATCCTTACTTTTTAATAATCTAAAGCAGTGGTTCTCAACCTTCCTGAAGCGGTGATCCTTTAATATAGTCTCTCTTTTGTGGTAACACTCCCCCCAACCATAAAATTATTTTCATTCCTACTTCACAACTGCAATTTTGCTATTTTTGTGAATCGGGAGACGCCTGTGAAAGGGGTCACAACCCTCAGGTTGAGAATCACTGCTCTAAAGAGGTCTTGTGCAGAAGTTTTAGCTAATGCAACTCAACTTTTGGTCTCTTGACTGTTGGCTCCATGCATTGATTGTAAAACCAAGTACGACAAAACCCTTGACAGCTTCAATCTTTTCTGCATCTAATATGCTACCTATTAGTCTGGTAGGTGAGGAGTTGAGTCTTACTTACTTTGAATTGTAATCCATACTGAAGGCTGGATTAAAGCAAGTGCTTTAAATCATCCTCACTTTCGGCTGGCAATATTGTGTCATCTGTCTACCACAGGTTGTTCATATGATTTCCTCCAACCCAGATGCCACATTCTTCCTATAATATACTTTCTCTGATTATTTGCTCAGCATACAGATTGTGGCAGTCATGTACTTGATGTCAATTTCATCATTGGGAGTGTAGGGGTAGAGGCTAGCCTGTCACTCTGGAGTTAGCCAATGAGGCCTCAATGAGGACTCTGTGGAGGCATGGATTTCTTCAGAGAATTCTGGGAAGTCTCACAGTATTTCCCAATTGGAGTATAGATACTTGAGTCAGTCTCTGAGAGACAAACTACTGACAAGATGAAATGACAACTTGCTGATTAATCCTGATTCCTGAAGACTGGAGGAGTCGGAGGAGAAGCCACATGGGCTTTCCCTAATGGAACCAGGCCTCTGGGGCTGGAGAAGCCATGGGGAGACCCCTGTCAGCACCGGGATGCTTTTACCCTAGCTGGATACACAAGACTCTGCACTCACTGACCTGTGATTGTCCTGGTGTCATTGCACGTGCTTCGTAAGTTGGGAAGTAACTTTATACACTGGTATCAGACATATGGGCTAATATCGGACTTGTGACCTTGGATTGGACTGGTTTGGGATGCTGTCTCAATGTTCCATTCCTCTTATATATAAACCTTTTCCTTATATCCATATGCATGTTTATGAATTTGTTTCTCTAGTCTACCAAGACTAACACACAAATTGAGTACATATGGTGAGATGATATGACACTGACAAACACCTTTCCTGATTTTAAATCATGCTGTATTTATTCCCTGGTCTATTTGCACAACACCCTCTTGATCAATGTACAAGTTCCTCATGAGAATAATGGAGTGCTCTGGAATTCCCATTCTTCTCAAAGTTATCCATGGTTTATTACAGTCCATACAGTTGATGGCTTTTGCATAGTCACTGAGACAAAGTAAACATCTTTCTGATATTCTCAGCTTTCAACGAAGATCTATTTGATATCAGCGATTATATCCCTTGTTCCAGGTCCTTTTCTCAATCCAGCCCAAACTTTTGGCAGTTCCTTGTCAATGTACTGCTGCAACTGTTGTTGAATGACCTCCAGCAAAATTTTATTTGTGTCTGATATCAATGATGTGGTTCTAGAATTTGAGCATTCTGTTGGGTCACCTTTCGTTGGAAAGCGCCCAAAGATGGATCTCTTCCAGCCAGTTGGCCAAAGTCTTCCAAATTTTTTGGTATAGAAGAGTGAGTGCTTCCCATGTTCATCAGCTTATTAAAATATCCCAGTTGGTATTCCATTCATTTCTGGACCCTTGTTTTTAGATAAAGCATTCAGTGCAACTTGAACTGCAGTCATTCAGCACCATTTTGCTCTTATGCTACTGCCAGAAATGGTCCATGTTGACTCATTCTTTTTTGGTTCAGTGACTTTGTATTCTTTTCATCTTCTCTTTTTAAAAAATCATTTTATTGGGGGTTCATAAATTGTTTTTCACAATACATAAATAAGCATACTGTGTCAAGCACCCTCACATGTCCACTTCTATTATTGTTCTCCCATCTTCTCTTGATCCTTCCTGCATCATTCAATATTTTGTTCATCTAATTGTTCAATAGTGTAACTAGAGAGTGGAGGTTTTGTTTCCTTCAGTTTAAAATACTCTGAGCATGCTCTACCCCTAGAACTGAAAAAAGAATTTGGGGACTGTATCTTCATGTATATGCCCTGTCTCTCTGATTAGTCTCCTCGTACAGACATTTGGAGGCCATGGTTGTGTGTATTCATGGATTTTTAATGGATGCACTCAAGTGTGCATGTGGTGCATAACATTGCTGCTGGTCCTTACTAGGCATGCACAAGGTTTGATTAGGCATACAAAGGTGTCTGTGATGTAAGTGCTCACCACTATACATATCTCTTCCCATAACCTTCTCATGTGTACCTGATCTCTTAGGAAGAACCCTTTTCTTTATGGCCATGGATAACTATTTCTGGCTGGTAAGTAGCCCTTTGAGGGACAACTCCTTTTTCCCTAAGCTACCTGACTATCAAAACCAAAAGTATAAATAAGTACCTACTATGTGATCTGTTATATATTTGGTAACTGGTTATAAGAAATTATCAATGAATGAATGAATGAATGAATCCGTGACAGAGAGGGAAGGACGGCAGAAAGATAAGTAAATAGGAGACAGAGCTCTAGAGTAGAATGGCTAAAGTTCAGAGTCATGGAAATCAAAGGGAGATTTCAAGAGAAGTATTCCCCACAATTTGCTTTAAATTGTGCCATATGACATGTCAATGAGGTCCACCTCTATATAACAGAAGCCCAGATCAACCATATCACAAAGTGAACGTGACACGTTTCATAAGAACAATTCTTGCTATTCTGCATGACTACAGGGTCAGAATATTTTTCAGTTGGTATAAATGACTGTAATTGCCATTAGGGCTACATAGCACTACCCAGCTCTTGGTAGAGCTAGTGAAGGAGATAGTGAGGAATGACGGTCTTGGGCTGCTAAAGTCGTCTCACTGACAAGAGCACAGGTCTGGAATCACCATGGGCATGACGGACTTTTCACCTAATGAAAGTGATTCTTAGTCCCGTCTTTTTCTTTTGAAACACCCAAAGCATGAAAGGAAAAGAGCTTGCAATGAAAGATTTCAGGTATATTCAAGATATAGGGCCCAACTTACAAAAAAAAATCACTCCTAGCATGCCATAAGAGAAAGCAATCAAGGCAGCCTCCACTCCGCTGCATCGGTGCTTCCGTTTCTGAGCAATTTAGATGAGAGCCACTTCCTGAATGGTATCCTGGCCAATAGTACCAACCAAGCATAACACGTCTTCCCGCTGGATCTGGAAGCTGCCTCGGAGTCTACCTCAACACATCTCTCCCGGCAGTCAACTGCAAATCGATTGAAATTGGCCTGCAAGCTAAGTTCTCTTTATCATCCATGGTTCACATATTTATCATACTCAGGCAAGCACCTGAAAGTGCTCTCTCAAATCCACTTCGGTTTCATGGGTCTGTAGAAATCTCCGTTCCAAAAATCCAATTAATAGAACAAGACTAAGATTATATAAGAAGGAGAGTGATGTGCATTTAAGCATTTGAGGTAAATCAAATGGTAGGTTATTTATCTCCCTGGTTGTGTGGCTGACTCTTATTATATCTTTATCTTGAACTACTTTATATCCATGTTGTATTGTTGTTGTTGTTGTTGTTGTTGTTACTTCTTTTACTGTGTGGATAATTGACTGTAAACTTAAAGATTGACTTCATGTGTGATTTTACCTTGATTGAACTTAATTGGTTTAAGATCTCATCCCATATTTATCTATGTTTATAATTACATTTTTGTAGTTTCTATTATAGTCAGTAGGGGCTTCTGAGCTAAGTCAAAATTCAGTCTGATATTTTCTAATTACTCCTTTTAACAGTATTATTCGATCTGAAATATGGTGATATAACTGTGGGAGAAAGATGAGACTTTCTGCTTTCACAAAGATGAATAGCCTTGGAAACCCTAGATGAGGTCCTTATGAGTCAGACTGGACTTGACACCGAGCTTCATGTATTTTTTAAGTGTCTGGCTCCATGAATGAAGTGGCTTCACTTACACTTAAGAGGGTGGCTTGACTCAAACCAAGTTCCCTTGTCCAGCACATCAACCTTACTTTTAACAATTGAAGAGGAATTCATGCTTCAATATCAAGCAGTCCTAAATTTAAAATCAGTTTATTCTATTTCTACGCTCTTTTATAGTTGGGGAATTTTTCTTTTTTTCCCAGTGCTTCTTTTCCTTCAGTCTAACAAAAAGTTCTGACCTTCATCCCACATGCAAAAAAATTGCAAAGTTGTCGGTGTCACTCAACTCTCTTTCCTGATGCTCTTTCACTTTTCTGTTTCCCCCAAAGTCACAGTCTCATTTATATTTCTTTCTCATTTCCTCCCAAATTAAAGTTTATGCAAACATAACCATTTTTCTGTCCCATTTCTTTTTATTTTTCCCATTTCTTCCACAGCACCAAAATGGATAGTGAGGAGGTTGTTATTAATCTTGTCATTATATGAAGGATATATGCAGGACTCTCGAGATTTTACCTTCCTCTATAGTGCGGGTGAGTTGATCATGAATGCGTTGTTCTTAATTGCTGTTAAATTGATTCTCCCTCGTGCAAATAAGCACACCTGCATCACCATGCAAAAATACACTTTGTCTCAAAGAAATTTAGTCTCATTTTCATCCCACTCATTAGTAAGTGATGTGAAGGAAGAGTCTGAATAAATATTCGAAGGCATGAGTGAGCACATGACAGTTTGTAAGGTTCGTGGACAATGCAGCCTTACAAGGGCAGGGTGCCGTATATTGCTTAAGAGGCTATACTAACAGGGACAATTCAACTCTTAATCTATTAGCACCACAGAGTGTTGGGACTTCAAAAAGGTGGGCAACTTTGACGGGGACTTGGGTGTCTTTATGGCATTGTAATTTGTGTTGGGGAGTAAGGGGACCTTATTTAACTTTCTCCAATTCATCTTAAAATTAAAGACTCTTGGGACCATTCTTTAACAGTTCCTTTGGGTCGTTCCAAAACACCTCTGTTCTGGAGATTAATACTCTTTGATTCTGAGCCAAAAGCATGGTTTTCAGATGTTACAATTACCTGTTCAGCCTTCTCAGGGGTAATTATTTGAAAGGAGTAAATGCTCTGGCTACAATTGCCTCTGTGGGAGCCACAGTAATTGCCATTCATCAGGGCAGCAACCTGCTGAGGACATCAATTCATAAACTCTGGGCCATCAATAAACTGGAACCTGGGCGCCTGGTGCCAACATTCTTTACACAATGAAATATTATTACTGGCAATTAGGTAAACAATGAGCCAACCCAGAAATGGAAGAGGTGCCAGTGACTACATTAGCATCATCGATGGATGTCTTGGTTCTTTTCCTGAAAAAATACCCTGGGGTCATTTTTACACGACCAGGATCCAATTTCACTTTGCATAGCATTATGTAACAAATGACCACAAAAGAGTGCAGAAACTGAAAAAATGAAGAAAGAACTGCTAACGAATGCTGTTTCTTGTACCAGGAAGTATGGCACCGAGTGGTCGGCAAGCTTCCTTGTCATTGATATCCGTAGATAGAGGGTACCACCTATGCTGGCAGCCATGCCCACAAAGTGGGTAGACAAAGAAGATGATGTAATCAGGTCCTAGAAAGCTAAGCCCACAGCCATAGCTCTGCGGCAAATCATTTAACCGTGTTCAAGGAATTGATGTGTAAGAAAGCTCCAACTTTTGTGAGGAGCATAAAAGCTTGAAAAAGCGTCACCATACATGATGGATTTTTTTTACCACAATAGTATTTCAGTAAATCAGGTGGGTATTATCATTTTTGTGTGTTCTTGTTGCTGTGTATGAGTTTATGGGGATGTCAGCTGCTAACAAAGTGCATGCTCTAGTGAAAGAGGTCAATCCCAGCCAGCGCTCTTTTAACTGTGCAATCTGGACTGATTTGCTCAGAGTCCCCTAGTCCGAGGTGTTCTCTTAAGACCGTGCATTTCCAGCTTCCCCCAAACACTGCTAAATCACATAAATGTCATGGAGTGGCACAAACTGTGCTCTCTTCTGAACTTAAAAGTTGGTGCTTTGAATTCTTCCTGATTGACTTCTGAGAAAATTACAGCCAAAAAAAAAAAAAATACCTCTTCTAGAGTTCTCTTCTGAAACAAGTGAAGTTGCCAAGAGTGAGGACTTACTAAAGGACAATGAGTTTGTTTTATTTTGTTTTTAAGGAATATCGGCCCCAGCTCGAACCCTTCAGAGCAGTTCCAGGACACATTGCCCAAGGAAAGACTGCTGCCAAGGAGAAGAAAGACCTTGTGGGAAAGGCCTGCCCCTGGAGGAAGCTGAACGACCAAGGAGTAAAAACCCAGGCACCACCAGCCGCTTCAGACAAACATAGAGACTAGACTTTAAAAGTTATTTGAACTGACAAACACAATGGTGAGGTTGAAACGCAATCAGGATGCTGACGTATGATGAATGTGTGGGATGTTTTATGAAGTGAAAAAGAAAGTAACTACAGAACCAGATAATTCCAGTCATTTTTCTGTCTGCGTTGGAATTGATGGGTCCCTCTTCCCCACTCCTGTTGTTTTTACCCAAATAAATAATGTTGCTGAAAGCTGTTTGATGGGAAAAGAGTGCCCTACTAAAACAGGAAAACTCTGTCAGAGCACAACTAGTGGGAGGTCAGGAATTTTTAAAAGCCACCATTAGAGAAAAGCTGTGGTTTAGGATATGTTCCTTAGGTAATACAGTGCGCCTTTGGTCAGGAAATTCCTTTTACTGATAAATCATATTTTATTTTTAGATGACCCTTACATTTATTAAATTCATTTTATATATGAAACAAGTTCAGAATCAATAAAATATATTTTGAAGACTATTCAGGAAATGGAGGTCTAGCCTTTAGAGAACAGGAGAGAGAACATGAAGCTATTTATTTTATTTTTACCATCATCACATCCTCAGGACTTAATGTTATCTTGACAGAAAAGCAAATAATCTTGCCTTTCATTCTCTTATATGAAACAGCAGAAAACAAACAAACAGAACATGGAGATCCCCAAACACACCTTCCCACCCCCGGTAAATTATTTACCACATCCATGTGTCTCTCATTGTTTCATTCTATGTCTTAGAAACCACGTCAAACTTTTGGGGAACTGTGAGATGGTATAAGATATAGATAGATATTCTTTGCAGGCCTTGTGAGACCATGACTTAGCAATGGATAAAAGAGAATGGTAGACTGATGCCAAGTTCAAAATAATTAGATTCCACCTCTGTTAAAAATAGGAACAAAGGTTAAGAAAAGAGAAAGTGACCATCTCAGATGCATAAAAATGTTACAGACAATGTCTTTTACTTTTTGCCACGTCCAATGCAAGAATGAAGACCATTCCTACTGACCAGACTGTCAAGTGTCAACATTTTCCTGAAGGGGCACCCAGTTATTGTGAAGGACCCCAGGGGAACCCTGCTGGGGAACTTCAATCACTTCAGTGTAGAACTCAGTCTCCTTGGAAAGAAAAAGAAGGGGATTTGAGTTGACAAGTGGTGGGGAAACAGAAAATGACTACAGTCCTCACTCTCTGTAGTCATATTCCGAACATAATAAAGGACATTACACTGGGCTCCCGCTACAAGATGAAGTCAGTGTGTGTCCATTTCCCTAACAAGGTAGTAATTCAGGAGAATGAATCTCTGGTTGAGAGGACAGGTATTGCTTGATCCATTTCTCAAGCCCAGAAATATGAGTTCATTCTTAAAGGAAACGACATTAGGCTTGTATCAAATTCAGCTGCTTTAATTCAGGAAGTCACAGTCATTAAAAACAAGAATATCTGAAAGTATTTGGATGTTATCTATGTTTCTGCAAAAGGAATAGTTCAGCAGGCTGATGAGTACAATCTAAGAGGCGACAGTCTATGATTCCTGTAGGCTTGTGTGTGATGCTTTGATGCAATAAAGCTAACCTAATGAAAAAAAAATTCTTCTGAAGCATTAATAGAAAGTCTCCTAAATTTTACCACCTACTAGATATGAGGACAATTCTTAGAATAAAAATAGGAAACAAATATTACAAAATAATTATCAAATGAATTCCTGTACAGGCTAAGAAATATCCTGGAATCACTCACATCCAAATTAAGACAAGGAAAACAAACAAAATTTGGGGTGTTTTTTTTTTCTAATGCTGGTATTAGTAAACATTTTCACAAAAAGCTGTCAGTGAGTTTGGTTTGGGTTTGTTTTTCCTAGGGCTCTTCCATAGCCATATGAAGTTCATGATTTGTTTTTCCATTTCTTTGAAGAATGGTGTTGTTTTAGGTAGTACTGACATTTTCATCATACCAAATCTTCTATTCATGAACATGAGATATTCTTCCATTTGTGTAGAGGTCTTCTGATTTCTTGTAATACTGTTTTGCAGTTTTCTGTGTGTTGGTCTTTTGTTCCTTTGGCTAGGTTTATGCTTTGATATTTTATCTTCTGTTTGGCTATTGTAGATGGTATTTTTTTCTTTATATCTTTTTCACAACTTCCATCACTTATATGCAGGAATCCAATTGACTTCTGTTTATTAATCTTGCATCCTGCCACTTTACTAAATCCCTCCATGATTCCAGGAGTCTTTTCACAGTCTTTGGAATTCTATATTTCTTTGCTCACTGTAGTCTCTTGATTTCTTTCTGTTTGTTTAACGGTTCTGGCAAGGACTTCCAGCACAATATTGAACAAGAATGGTGATAAGAAGCATCCTTGTGTAGTGCCTGTTTCAGGGGGGAAAGTTTTCAGTTTTTCCCCATCGAGTATGAGATTGGCTGTCGATTTTACATATATATCTTTATTGTGTTCAGAATGTTCCCTTCTATTCCTATTGCATGTTTTTATTAGAAAGAGATGTTGGCTATTGTAAAAAGCCAACTGCATCTATTCTGCATCTATGAGGGAGTACCTATGAGGGAGTACCCCCCCAAAAATGGAATTTTGTTTTTCAAGGCTCTGTATTTAACTATTTTACTTGGGGTGGGGGGAGGGGTATCATTGCCCTCTGGTGGTCGTGGGAGCTACCCAGCACTGCTCCTGAGAGCCGCTGCTGGATTTGAACCGCCAAGCCCGTGGGCCATAGTCCTGCCCTCAACCACTTACACCACCAGGGCTCAGCCCTTATTTAACTATTTTTTAGAAAAGAAATATCACCTTCAAAGAACTCTCTATTGCACTTAATAGTGTAATCTGTGATTCCATTCTTGGAAACACTTTTCAAACTCACCGAGTTGGATGGCTGCCAACACCTCCCTAGTTTTTTTTTTTTTCTTCACCTTTTCTATGTTGTCAAATTGCTGCCCTTTCAGGTCCCTCGTCATTCATGGAAACATAAAGAAGTCGCACTGAGCAAGGTGAGTAGGGTGTGTGAGGCATGTTGTTTATGCCCCAAACTCGCACAATGAGATGGCTGCATGAGCAGGTGCATTGTTGTGGTGGGAAAATGTGTCTTCCATCTGTGACAAACCAGGTCTCCTTCCTACTCCCATCCAACACACAGTTATGCAATCTTTTCAGAACCTCTAAATAGTAAACTTGATAAACAGTCAGAATTGGTGGAACAAACTCCAAATGTGCTACTAGTCAACATTTTTGTCCATTCTGGAAGTTGACAGAAATTCAGAAGGAGGTTTGTCATCAATTGACAACTCACCTCTTTTAAAATGAGAAAACCACTCACACACTTGAGTTTTCCCCCATAGTACTATCCTTGTAAACAGTGTTCAGGATCACAACAGTTTCTGCAACATTTTGGGGGGAAGGGCATCACTGCCCTCTGGTGGTGAGAGTAGGAGGCCCAGCCTTAATCCTAGAGAGCACTGCTGGATTTGAACCTCCAACTCAGTGGGCCGCAGTGCCGCACACAACCACTACACCACCAGGGCTCAGCCCCACCATTTTTTTCAAGCAGAAAAAAAAATAAGGTTTGAACGAAACTGCTTTTACAAAAAAATTCACTGTGACCAGAGAGAACTTTCCCAGGTGACACCACTGGGTGCACTAACTCAGAGCGAGTTGCTTATTGCTGGCAGGGGGTGGATGTGGGGGTGAAGAATGTGTAATGCGAAAGCTCCATCCAGCGGAGCTTTTGGGGGATGGTAACCCTCATATTGATGCTAATAGCATGTGGTCCTTACTCTTTATTTTGTTTATGTGGTGTATTACATTGCTTTTTTTTTTTTTTCAAATGTTGAACCATCTTTTCATCCCTGGAACAAAACCCACTTGATCATGATGAATTATTTTCTTGATATCTTGTTGGACAGCAGTGAACAGAATTTTGTTGAGACTTTTGCATCTATGTTCTAAGGGATATTAACCTGTAGTTTTCTGACTTTATGAGGTGTTTGTCTAGTTTTGGAATAAAATTAGTTTGGGAGTGTTCAGTTCCTTTCAATTTTCTGGAATAGTCTGTGTAGAATTGGTGACAGCTCTTCCCAGAATTGTTGGTAGAATTCTCCTGTGAAACCATATGACCCTGGGCTTTCCTTGGATGGAATTTTCCTAAAGACCTCTATTTATTCTTCTGTTACGGGTCTGTTATGCTCAGATTTCCTACATTCATTTGCATTAGTTTTAGTAGAGGATGTATTTCTAGGCATTTGTCCATTTCTTCTAGATTATCAAACTTGTAGTAATACAGTCTTTCATAGTACTGTTATTCTTTTTATGTCATTTGACCTAATTGTGACATCACCATTTTCATCTCTAGCTGTAGTTATTTTCATCTTCTCTTTCTTTTCCCTTGTAACTTTGTCAGTAGTTTATAATTTCTGTCCTTTCAAAGAACCACCTTCTAGTCTTCTTGATGTTTTCCATTTTTTTTCTGCTTTCCCGGTTCATTTATCTCTCCTCTAATCTTTATGATTTATTTTCTTCCAGTGTAGGAGGGTTTATATTGCCTTTGTTCTAATAGTTGAAAGTCAAACTATTTATGTTTCAACTCTTGATAGATGAATTCTGAGAGTCTTTCATTTGGTGTATATATGTTCATTAAGGTTAAGTATTCTTGGTGCAGTGTTCTGTTCATCATTATGTAACGTGCAATCTTGTTCCCTTTGAGAATTACAATGAAACCTAGACTGTTTCTCATAGCATCCCACATCATTCTTATACTATACTCTGAGGTAGGAACTTTGGTGGTTGGATTGCTTCAGGGATCAGGAAATGCCAACTCTTCTGGGAAGTAGTGGGGTACACAGAAACAGCTTTGCTAATGGTCTGTAAAAGAGAGAGTCTGTCAACCAGCTTTGGTGTTCTCCTACTTTAAGGAACCTGGGTTCACCTTATGGTGAAATTCTCACTGCTAGGAAGTTCAGGTTATCCCTGCTAATGGACTTTCTCTAGAGGTTATTGCAGAGATATTCCTCTGCTTGTTATCTGGCAGCAATCTTCCCTCAGACTCTCCATTAACTCTAGTTTGAAGTTTTTAACCTATAATATTGAAGAGCAGGAATATCACAAGACTGTGATGTACCTGACCCAAGCCTTGGTGTTTTCAACAGCTTTTATTCATGGAAAAGTTGGAAATTCAATAAGGAAATAGAAAGAATCGATACATTTGAGTTGTGATGAGGACAAAAAAATATGTTACGTATCATGGAATTTCAAAAGAACAAACAAATCTATCATGAAAGAAATATAACGAAATGCTCCTTAGGATCAAGGATGCCTACACTTGAGCTCACATACCTTTGACGCGCTATCAGAAGAGACCAGGCGCTGGGAAAGAGAAGGGTAGTGGAAAAGACTAAGATCCTGATTCGATGGATTAACACAATGTCTACAACAATGGATTCAAATACAGCAGTCGTAAGGGTGGTAGAGGACTGGGCAATGCTTCAATCTGCTATAAACAGGATGCTATGACTCAAAGGGAACTTGATGGTATCTAACAACAACATATACATTAAACATCAAACTTTTAAAAAATCCATTTTAAGATATTTGAGATTGTATCATTGTAACTTATAATTTTGATGCAAGTACTCTTTGTACTGCAGAGGTACAGAGGTACAGTCCGATCACATTGATAACAAGTCTCTGAAATTCTCATGTTTCATGTAGACATTTGTGATGTGTGTGTTTGTGTTTGTTTGTTTTTTTTAGGTCTGAGGTATGTACAAAGTAGTATGTACACTTTAAATGGCTGATAAGTCAAACTGAAAAAAAATCTGTTTTCTTGTGAACCAAGATGTTAATGTGAAAGTCGGCACATTTTGCATATTTAATTATTTTTGAGATCAGTATTCAAACTCCTAGATTAAATAGTGTTTTGCAGACAGTCTGGTATAAACAAGCCTCCATTTTATTGAAGTATTCCCTGTGACATTGAAAATATCCAATATAGAAGTTGATATTGACTAGTCCAAGTTTTACCTTGATAACTGTTGTTGTCATGGATGGATACATTTTCTAAGTGCATGAAAAGGTCTTTCAAGGTAGCAATCCTACCTCCTTTCTTATATGATTCAATGTAGCATTTAAGAAATGAAAGCAATCTCATTTAGTCCAAGGTTTCGGAGAATGAAGAACACAGAAAATGGAAAACAAGAATACTCATTGTCATAGAGTTGATGTGGACTCATAGACACCCTCCAGGGCTGGTAGAACTGTCCCTGTGGGTTTCTGAGACTGTGACTGTTTAACATGAGAAGACAAGCCTCTTCTTTCTCCCACAGAGTGGCTGGTGTCTGGGAACTGCAGACCTTGCGATTATCAGACCAGGGAGTAGCCAGAATTTCAGCAGAACTCCCCAGAAGACGTTTAGAGTTTATTGAATGGTTTTCTCACACTACCAAAATTGCATTGCATATGTGTGTATCCAATGATAGAAGAGAATATAAATGCTGAAATTTTTGGAATGCAAAAAAAATAAGCTAGTCCTTTGAAGATGTTATATTTTATGTTAGTTGGCATATTCCTCACCTGAGGAGAAATATTTTCCAACTAGATTCCCGACTCAAGGAGAAAATGTTCAATTCTTATGTACTGATTTATCATTAAATAACTGTGTGTTCATTTGTGGCATGTTACAAAAAAAATAACTTCTAATACAAAGTGTTTTAAAAATTAAGGAAGCATGCACAATTCTCTATAATAATTTTCTAGTTAATACCTCAATGATTCAATTCAATATTATTTGGATGATTAAAATAAACCTTTACATATCACAGAAAAAAACTTTCTTTTTTATGCAAGTGGCTGTGGGATAGGCATTGGGCTGTAAGTTTTAAAGTCAGCTATTCAAATCTATCAACTACTCCTCAAGAGAAAAATGAAGCTGTGTGTTCCCATAAAGATGTGCAATCTCAGAAACCATACATAGGACCATTATGAGTATAAATAGATTTGATAGCAATTGGGTTTGAGTATGGAATAAGTAGATTAAGCATAGACAACTCAAATTTTGTCACTGGCATGTAAACATTATTTGTATTTTTCCAAAAACAATACAATGACTAATTCAGTACTTTATATTTTCTAAGATCTGGTGTCAACAGCTTCAGCATTTAAATTTTCAGTTAGGTAGCATTTTAGGTATGGCCTTGAATTTGACTACAATTTTATTCATTATTAATCAAGAACTCTGTGGCCTGGAATAATTTATTTCCATGTGATAGATACTTCCAGTACCTCGAGACGTTGTCCCTGACAGTCCGAATCTAAACTCACTCTATGAATAGGACTAGATGCCCAAGGTTACCTACAACTGACACCTATCACGTGGCCTAGGAGCAAATCAACCAAAGGAGCAAACGAACACTATGGCTATAAGATCAGAGAAATAAAAACAAACTTCGATGAGAGAAATAAAAACAGATCTTTGATAGTTTTGTGAGCCACTTGGTCAACTTTTAAGATCTGAACTGTCTCTAACATTAGTAAAAGAATTAAAATTTTAAAGCCAATTTGAGCTTAGATCAGAGTTACTTACAAATACACCAAAATGAAAATATATAATGATGGAGTAGTCAGAGAAAAAGGCATCAATATGTAGAAAAGAAAATTTTAACTCATATTAAAATGCTCCCTGACACTATCATTGGTTACTGATGAGATTTTACTCAAATTCATTTATAAACCTGAGTCAAGATAAGAATTGATCACGACAGATCAAATTGATAAAAGAAATACCTCCAAATAAAGTTTCAGGCAAGAATTCTAGAATATACTACTTGTGGTCTTGTGATTATTATAGTGTTATTTTTGATGTTGATATTGCTATTGCTAGAAGCTTGGATTACCTGATCAACAGCTAGGTTTATTAAGCTTTTAAGTATGAATCAGGTGAGGGTTTTTTCTTTTGGCATCATCATGAACAGATGAAACAGCGATTGTCATTTGAATTTGCTTATTTCTACATGGCTACCTCAAAACAAAACAAAAAAATCACTTCTCGGTTTTTTACAATGATAGCCTCCACTCAATTAAATTGTCTTAGTTCATGATTGACAGTCTTTTCTTCCACCATTATATGACTGATCCAGTTAATATAGACACTGGTAACTCTCTTTTGCTTTCCCAATTTCTGGTGTGTGTTTTTTTAAACTATCTTATTGGCACATAATCCAAATATCACTTAGTTCAATAGTTTAATCACCGAGTTGTACAATCATTACCACAATCAGTTTTTAGTCATTTTCTTTTTTCTTGAACTCATTACTATTAGCTCCCCACTTTCCTCCAACTGCCCCTTCCATAGCCCCAAGAAACCACTAATCTAGTTACTGTGTGCATAGATTTACCTATCCTGGATTACATATATAGAAAAACATACAAAAACAAACAAAAACAACTAATAACAATAACAAAGCAAAATAGGGGAAAATCCTAATTGAAAAGAAAGCAGAAAGCACTAAAAACTAGAACTTTTAAATGGATCCAAAAGGAGAACAAATGATGAGATGTTAATTTTTAGCTAAACTATATCTACATGTTCCAATGTTCTTTGCACGATAGCAAGGCTATTGATATGCCAAGTTTCTGCTCATAAGGGATTCACTTGAGGCATAATCTATTCTTTTTTTTTTTAAACTGAGCTAACTTTTAGATGGGTCAAAAGGGAGATCAAATAAGATGGTATATTTTAACCTACATATATCTGCCATAATTGACTTTACAATAGTCTCTATCTAATAACAAGGGTCTTCACATCCCTTGACCAGTCTGGTCAGAGGGCTTTCATCTGGAGGTTTAATCTATGTGGGAGGTTTAATCTATGTGGGAACCCTGCAAATGGATTTTGGACTTTCATTGTTATCCATGGCCTTCTGCAAACCAGGTGTTCACAAGCTAAGTTATACCATTGCCTCCTTCAGATTTGGATAGTATTATTTACAATCATGGGATCACATAGGTTTGTGTGTTTTTTCCATGTGGACTTAATTGACGTCCCACTTAGATGGTTTAAAGAGCCCAGGACCTATTCTTTCTGGTAGTCGGACTACCAGAAATTTCTAATTTCTTCACTACATTCACTGTAACTTGCTTATCTTCCATGTTCTCTTCAGGAGCTGCCACAATTTCTAGGATAAGAATAAACTAGGTGTTTCTTGTCATCTGGGGCCAATTTCTGTTGACCTTTAAAAATATACAATAGTCATTCTTCATCAATTATCCCAGCAATGATGCACATATAAAGGGGCCTCCAATAATTGTGCAGAAAATATATCACAGTTCAACCCTATTTTTTTTTTCACAAACTTCTTGAAGTTCACTTAGTATGGCTTCTGATTCTTTGGTAACAGATTCCAATAAAATTGCAGTGGAAAGATGGTGAGTT
Source organism: Nesogale talazaci (assembly GCA_004026705.1). NCBI lineage: Eukaryota > Metazoa > Chordata > Mammalia > Afrosoricida > Tenrecidae > Nesogale > Nesogale talazaci. Next base: position 30,871 of record PVJH01007007.1, on the reverse strand, counting down.
TACAGCTATCTGGATCAAGTTGTCTTTGATCAAGTTGGATCAAATGGTCAAGTTCATTTGAGACTACTTACAAGTTGCATATTTGTGCCTTAATTCCTTTGTTTATAATAGCACAGGGCTGCTGAGAAAGTAACATGACTGAAGAGTCTATGTGAAGCCCATAGACTATCATCTCACAGATCACAAATATGAGACAATAATTTACTATGTGACCTCTAATTTATCTATTCAACAAGTGATATATTGAGATTTTTAAATATGTTTAAGGTACATGCAAATATATAAAAATACAAAGTTCTCGGGCTTAAGGAAATACAATGTTTCTCAACTTTCAAGTGTTAAATGTCTAATCTGAGAGTAAGGCACAAACAAAAAGAGTAACAGTGCACATTTTAAAAACACCATGAAATATATACGACATGACAGAAGACCTAGTGATTCAGTGAAAATCATAATTTTCTATTATATACCTGTAATTTATATAACGCTGTGGGCTAGTGTGCTTTTTCGTTACAATTAGCACCCTTTTGTCACAGCTTTCTTGGCTGCTCCTTTGCCTGCTACCCGGCAGTGCAGAGTATGACTGGAGTAAGCAAGAATGCTAAAGAAAGCTAAGTTCCACTTTCCTTGACCCAGTAGGCGGAAAACAGATTGTGATTTCCTGCCAGATCACGGGGTGGCACTGATCACATATTGCTTTATCTTTCATTGTACACTTTGCTTACTCTGAAAAGTGAACGATCAGTAATCCTACTGCACTCCGCAGCCTCTAACCAAATGTCTCAAAGACCTGGAGCAGTTTGAATATCTCCATCTCTTAGCCACCGCCATTGGTTCAGAAAAGGGGAAAATGACCCAAACAAGACCCTGCAGTTTTCTGCCAAAGTAATTGCTGAAAGACTCATTCTGTCTCCTCTTATTGCCAAGCCGTTGGAATATGAGTGTAGAGTTGCCAATAACCATCTTGCTGCCACCTGGAGAAAGTCTGAGAAGAAAGCAGAGCAAGACAAGAGAGCTAGAGAAATAAAGAGAGAGTGAAAACACTGACAGCTCTGTGCAGACTCTGGATTCAGCTGAGCTTGGCCCACCCCTTGACCTTCCCAGTTAATGAGCCAAGACATTCCTTCTTTGCTTAACACGAGTTTGGAAGAGGATGTTCGTGGCTCACACACAGGAATCTTCCATGATAGATTTTCTCTCCCCCCACCCCTGAATCCTAAAGAATATAGGTACTTGTACTGCTGCAAAAATCAAAAGTAACATAGGATAGACATCTCAGAGTAAGCGCTAGTATTATTGTTACTCATAGTTTTTTTTTTTCCTGTAAGTAAATCTTAAAAACAGTTTTAGTATCTGAATGGCAGTGGAAGTGAAAGCAACCATCATCATTACTATAATGCCATCACCACGGTCCAAAGGACAGAGCTTCACCATTTGCAAAGAACTACTTCGATTGAAGTTGATCATAATGACGACACAATCATCAGAAAGGAAAAGACTGCTATTAATATATTGTGTACAAGGATATCGAGGCTTTGATCAGATCTGTCGCTTGCATACTTAATTTCACTTAAGAGATGACTTTTGTTTAACCTTATGAAATAAACGTATATTGACTTCCACTAATAGGGCATTGATAATGCAATAGACCAAGATGCAAACTACAGAGCAAGAACGTACGTGTTGGTGCGGAATGGGGTGGGAGCTCTGGGAGCTTAGTGCGTTCTGCATAGGCTGCTAGCACACTTAGAAAGACGACCTACATGGCAGTTCCACTCTGTTGAACAGTGTTACCGTGAGCTGCAGTCCACTCAGTGGCATTGCGAAGAAGAGAAAAACTTGTGTGTGGGAGTGGGGTGGCAGGGGTAGGATTACTGGTGGTGCTGCAAACCGCAAGGTCAGTGATTCCAATCCACTAATTCTTCCGTGAAAAGAGATGAGGATGTGTGCCCCCATAAAGAATGGTCGATTCAGAAATCCCATATAAGGTTGCTAAGAATCAGAGTCAACTCAATAGCAGTGAGGTTGGGTTTGATATTTTTATACACAAACACACCCACACACAAATTTCAGACACTGGAAAATAAGTAACGGTACAGGATTGTAATTGCTGAAAAGGGGAAATACAAAGATGTACCATGCACACAAATGCCTAGAAGCAGTTTTCAGGCTTTGATTCAGGGAGGAGACATCCAAAAAGAGTCTTGTAGTCTCTCCAAATGGAGGAAACAGAGAAAGTAGTTCAGAAAGGCCAAGGCAGCTAGAGTTGATGGAGTAAAAGAAGAGAAAAGGAGGGGGTCTCAGGGAGCTACATGAAGAGCTAGAGATACACAGGGGGATCCTCTCTGGCTGAGTATTAATGTATGCACATTATGATAAAGCAAGATGAAGTCAGAGAAAGAACCAACAGAAATTAAGTGGGCAGAAGTTCTGGCAACCATAACAGTCTGTGTTTCCACCAAACAGAATAGGAGGCTTGTATATTCCATTACAAAGGTAGAAATCTTGAAAGCATCGTGCATTGCCAGAAGGGCTTGATTGGATCTAGTCTAAAGTATTTCAGCTTGAAGTGTAACAAATTGTAAAAGAATGTCTCACCAATATTCAAGTGGGTGGGGGGGGGACGTCTGTGACAAAACAAAGCAAACTCAACTCAAGACCAAACTCACTGCCATCAAGTCAGTTCTGACTCATTTAACCTATGGACAGAGGAGAAGATGTCCTATGCATTTCCAAGAATATAAATCTTACCAGAAGTAGAAAGTGTCATGTAATTAAAGGCATATTATAAGATCCAGCAAAAAACAACACAAAATTCATATTGTCTGGCATCCATTAAATAATAACCAATCATCACAAAGTAGCACTCAAAACCAGGAGAATAAACAGTCAATAGAAATAATCCTGTAAATAACTGAGATGAGGGTATTACTAGAGAAAGTCATGAAAACCATTATTACTAATAACCTCCATATGATTATGTATGTAAACAATTATGTAAGTAAACAAGCATAATTATGACAAAGGAAAAAGGAGTCAAATGGAACTTGTAAGATGACAATTCTAGATATAAAATGAAAATTAAATTGGATGATATAAAAATATTAGTCAATGAAAATATGGCAAAAGAAACTATTAAAGTAGTAAAATCTGTGAAGATATGACAAAAGAAATGATCCAAAATATAACAGACAGAAAAGAAAGATTAAAAAACATGAACAAAGCATTAGTATAAGTGTAATTGGATTCATGAAAGAGAGCAGAAACCAAAATAATAAATATATTTAAGGAAATAGTGGGGCTTTTCCCCAAAATTTTGGATCAAAGTAATCATTCCAGCAATATAAGAATTTCAAGCAAAATAATCATAACTAAACCATGCCAAAATGTATGATAATTAAATTCTTGAACACAGTGATATGTACACAATGTTTTAAAAGAAATCAGAACACACATTCTGTATTAAAGAACAACGGCTTTTGTCAGAAATGATGCAAGCCAGAAGAAAATGAATTAAAATTTTTCAGGTTGTAAAAGAAAGAAGGCAGGGAAAGAGGAATAAAAACTATTGACATTTTTAATCTACCAAAAATTTGTAAGGCAATAACATTGGGAGAAGTGATTGTTAAAGAGGAAGACAGGATCACAAGGATGAGAGGAGTCAACCAGGGTGCACTAAAGCACTGATGAAACACACAGTATTCCTCCAGTTCCTTTGAGGCTTCCTCACCCACCACTCTCATGACCCCAGTCCTGCCTTTCACTGCGGGCTGGACCGGAATATACGGCCAGGTACAGATAAGAGCTACATATACTGGAGTTCCACACATCCCTACAAAGCAGCAGTGAACATATGAAACACACTGCCACATGGAAAGAATAGAAGAAATCTTGCTAAGTGACGTAAGCGAAGCACAAAAGGACAAGTACAGCATGAGTGGACTGAGGTAGCTTTAAAAAAAATTGAGGCAAAGAGGAAAAGATACTATAGACATACATCCCTGGGTCCAGCAACTATGGCAGGGGCCAGGCGCAATCTAAGGATACATACGGCAGCCAAGTAACAAGAAGGGGAAAGAAAGCAAAAACAAGGAGGACGGGGGACATGGAATGGGGGAGAGTGGAGCAAGACCCTAACCCATACAAGAGGACGATACTGTTTATATCTCCACAGGAGAGGGAGAGAAAAGATCAGGCTTCCACTCAATGTGCCAACACGTGGATACGACATACCTGCACGTACCAGGAAACCAATAGAGAGGCCAGCAAAGTGGGCCCCAACCTCACCTATGTGGAAATCTCCCCCACCCCCACCCCCACCCCCACCCCTGCCCCCAGGAAGACGCACTTCAGAGGACAACCCTGGGGCTACAGCTTGGGGAAAGGGGAGCATCTGATTAGAGCACAAGAGAGAAGGGAAAAGGGATGGAGAGGGATGGGAGGACATCCGGATTCCTGCTCAGAGAGACCCTGAACAGATCATAGGGGACATGATGTCCCTCGCTAAGCCATAGCACCGCAGGGGGTAGTGTGGGAAATGTGCACAATCTGACCCCATCACACTGGAGCATAACACGTCAGCAAGGTTCTCAACCTTCCTAATGCCATGACACTATAGTATTGTTCCTCATGTTGTGGTGACCTACAACCTTAAAATTATTTTTGCTGCTACTTCATAGCTGTAATTTTACTACTGTTATGAATCAGGTGACCCCAGTGAAAGGGTCTTGGAATCCCAAAGGGGTTGCATGACCAACAGGCTGAGATCCGCTGCACTAGGGAAATGCAACAGAGCAGCAAGGGAAGCAAAGCGATGAAATCCCCAGAGAATACTAAAATTAGACTTTGGAGGCAAAGTATGGCACCCTATCAGACTCGACTGAAAAACACTCTTAAAGGCCAACAAACACACCTTGAAATATTTATAGGTCTTTCCATTTTTGTAGGTGGCGTTTTTCATTGTTATTTTTTTGTTCATCTTGACTTTCTTTGTTGTTTTATTTGGTTTTGACTGGTTTCTGCACCTGTGAACATATCTGCATTTCTATCAAGATAAGATAGATGGGATCAGGGCTGAGCCCTGGGGGCGTAGTGGTTGTGCACGGGACTGTGGCCCACTGGCATGGAGGGTCAATTCCAGCTCATAGGAGCAAAGGCTGAGCCTCCTATCCCACCACCAAGGCAGTGATGCTCAAAAAAAAAAAAAAAGATAGATGGGATCAATAATTCAGAAAAGAACTGGACCAAGGGTTCGGGGATACTGGAGAAAGAGAGGTGGGGAAAAGGGAGGGAGGGAAACCAACCCAGGTTCAAGGTAAAAACAAGTGAAATAAAATCAATAGAGAGAAGGGCGTAGGATGCCTAGTAGGGCTTAATCAAGGGCAATGTAGCAGTGAGGAATTACTAAATCTAAATGAAAGCTGAACATGATGGTGGGACAAGAGGAATAGAGGAAGGAGCCAGGAGGCAAAGGGCATTTATAGAGGACTAAATGCAGGCATCTACATATGTAAGTTATATGTATGTATATAGGTATGAAAGACTATCAACTCAGTCCCTTGAAGCTGCTCTACTGACAAGAAATATGGCAGCATGCTGATAGACCCTGAGTCCTGGAAACTGGAGAAGTCACTTGGCTTTCCCTAATGGAACCAGACCTCTAGGGCCGGAGAAGCTACATGGAGACTCCTGCCATTGCTGATGCTTGGAAAGTGATGGGAAGACTCCTGCCAGCACTGAGGTGTTTCTATCACCACTGGATACACAATACTCTGCACCCACTGGCCTGTGATTGTCCTGGCGTCATTGTATGTGCTTCATGAGGTTGAAGAACACTTTATAGATTGATATCAGATATATAGGCTACTATTGGACTTATGGACTTGGACTGGACTGGGTTGATATACTTTCTCTATGTTCCATTCCTCTTGTATATAAACCTCTAGCTTATATACAAAAAATAATTAAGATGGCAGAAAGAATTAAGATGGCAGATGGACACTGAGCCTTGACTCAAGTACTCCCTCAACACAAGACCATTTTGTTATAACAATCTGGCATTCTGTGATGCTCACTTTCTGATACAATCGCTGAAGACAAAATGGGGGCATAAGTAAATGTGGTGAAGAAAGCTGGTGGTACCTGGCTATCAAAAGATATAGCATCTGGGGTCTTAGAGGCTTGAAGGTAAACAAACAGCCATCTAGCTCAGATGCAACAAAGGACACATGGAAGAGGCACACCAGCCTATGTGATCATAAGATGCCAGTGGAATCAGGTGCCAGGCATCTAAGACCCAGAATAAAATCACACCCAATATGAATTGGGGGGGGGGTATCATGGAGTGGCGATCCAATGCCCATCTGTAGACATTTGGATAGCCCCTCACAGAGGGGTCACAGGGAAGAAATGAGCCAGTCAGGGTGCAGTATAGCACCGATGAAACACACAACTTTCCTCTAGTTATTTGGTGCTTCCTTTCCCCCATTATCATAACCTCAATTATACCTTACAAATTGGATTAGACCAGAACATGCACACTGCTACAGATAAGAGCCTGCAACACAAGGAATCCAGGATGGATAACCCCAACCCCGCCCCCAGGGTCAACAATGAGAGTAAAGTTACCAGGAGGATTAGGGGAGGGTGGGGCAGAAAGGGGAGATCAATCACAAGGATCAACCTATAACCCCCTCTCAGAGGGATAAACAACAGAAAAGTGAGTGAGGGGAAACAGAGGAGGATGTAAGACATGAAAATAATTATCTAGGGCTGAGCCCCGGTGGCGTAAGTGGTTGAGTGCGGGACTGAGTCCTGCGGGCTTGGTGGTTCAAATCCAAGCGATGGCTCTCAGGAGCAGTGCTGGGTAGCTCCCACAAGTACCAGAGGGCAGTGATGCTCCCCCGCAAAAATAAGAAAAGGCTAATCTATAACTTATCAAGGGTTCATGAGGACAGGTGGGTGGGGGAAGGGAGGGGAAAGAAATGGGGAGCTGCTATCAGGGGCTTTGAATGATGATGGTGCATATGTGCAAATGTGCTTGACACACTGGATGAATGTATGAATTGTGGTAAGAGATGCAAGAACTCCCAATTAAAGTATTTAATGAGAGAGAGAAAGAGAGAGAGAGAGAGAGAGAGAGAGAGAGATCTCATGACACAGGGAATCCAGGAACAGATGTGAGTAGCGATACCAGGAGGGTAAGGTGAAGGTGGGGAGAGAAAGTGAGGAAGGGATAAGTGATCACATGATCGACATGAAAACACACACACACACACACACTCACACACACACACACACACACACATCCTTCCCAGGAGGGTAAACAACAGAAACTGTGGGGGAAGGGAGACAGGGGTTGGTGCAAGGTATGAAAATAATGATTGTTTATACCTTATCGAGAGTTCACCAGGGAAGGACGAGGGGTAAAAAAAAAGGAGCTGATACCAAGAACTCAAACAGAAAGTAACTGTTTAGAAATTAATGATGACAACATATGTAAAAATATGTTTGATGCAATGGATATATGGATTGTTATAAGGGCTGTGAAAGCCCCCAATAAATGATATTTTACTAAAAAAAAGATGAAGACAGATAATGTGTGAGGATCCTCTATAATCAAGAAATGCTGAGGAATGCTGGCTGCCATAAGAATTAGGAAACAGACTAGCTGGAGGAAAAGGCAGGGAAGACACTTTGATTCTTTGGAACTGTGAGGGAATGAATGTTTGTTCATCAACACTCCCCATTTGCAGTGTTTCTGTTAGAAAAGTACTCAGTATTGAAACAGACTCAAATATTAGCCCTCAGGGAGTCACTGTTAGATCCATTGTTTCCTCCACATTACCACCAACTAAGTTGGGTCCTTTCTACCATTGAAATGTATCTTCTTCCCTCCATAGATGCCATGTCTATACACGTTGCAGACTACTGAGGTACAGAAAATTCTAAATCAGATTTCACCTACTGTGGCAGTCACCTAATCTGGTGTCAATTTGAGGACTGAGAGTGTAGGGGTGGAGTCTAGTTTGTCAATCTGGAGATAGCCAATGAGACCTCTGTGTGGGCATGGCCCTCTTCTCTGAGAATTCTGGAAAATGTGATAATTCCTTCTTGGAGGCAAAAACCACTATCTCTCTGCTCACTCCCTCAGACACATTGCAGCTGACAAGACACATGGCAGCAATGCTGATAGACTCTGAGTCATGGGAGACTCCTGCCAGCACTGAGATGCTTCTACTGCCACTGGATTCATAAGACTCTGCACCCACTGACCTGTGGTTGCCCTGGTATCATTGCATGTGCTTTGTGAGTTTGAAGAGAACTTATAGATTAGTATCGGACATATGGGTTTATATAGGACTTATGATCTTGGACTGGATTGGGCTGGGATGCTTTCTCAATGGTCAATTGTTCTTATATAAGCCTCTTTCTTAAACACATATGAGTGTCTATGGATTTGTTTCTCTAGTCTACCCGGACTAACACACCTGCCTTTCAAAAAGTGATTCAGAATGTATCCAATTGAGTTCTAAATACTTTTCGTGTCCTTCTGAAGCCACTCACTCTCGACCCTATTCACCTCTGCAATCACGCTCCTAACCTTGTCAGCCACAGAAAACTATCATCGATTTGTTTTCTGACATATTTCTTTCTTTCCTGGCATTTTCCACGTCCTTTTCCCTCCTTTTTCAGTATCACTTCTTCAATCAATACATCTCTTTCCCACAATCTCACCGATATACAGTGCTTACCAAAAATACTTCTAGACACTTGGTCTTGTCTAGTGTTTCTTTATGTCCACTACCTTAGTCATAATATTTATGAAAGTAAAATACTTTTATATATTTTAAACCTATAAGGGGACTTCAAAAAGTCCATGAAAAATAGAATTAAAAGATACTTGAATTTTCCACAAACTTTTTAAAGACTCTACTAACATCCATTGATAGATCATACTCTCCATGAAAGCAAAATATTTCCCATCTTTGCACCAGATTCCCAGAGCATAGGGGAGTATGCTATACAATTCCATTGCTGGAACACAATATATAGACATATGTTTTCCCACATTCATTGCAGCACAGGTCACAATAGCAAGAACTTGGAAAAGCACAAATTCCCATCAGCAGCAGAATGGATTATAAAAAATTTTTGCACACATACTCAATGGAACACTTAGCATCATAAAAACATGAAACACCTCATGATATGGAGGGATCTACAAATCATTATGCTGAGTGAAGGTAGGCATCACAAAAGGACAAATATTGCATGAGTCCCTTATTTATAAGGATAAAAACCAAGGTGGAGACAAATTCAGAAAAATCAAGTCGAGTGGGAGAAAGGGGGCATCCATCTCTCAGAGAAGACAAATCCATTTCTAAGGGTAGAGAAAATGAAGAAGTTCAATCTCTTAGCGAGAAAAAAATTACTGACAGTATTTTCACCAACCTCAAAGGGAGAATATGCCTGGAACTAAGCTCCGTATCAGATACATGGAACAAACTTTCTGTACAATGTCTGGGAATCAAGGCTATGGACCATAAAATGATGGGACACTGGACACAACATATTCCAAATGCTATACCGGGGGGGTGGGTTGTGGAAACCCCGCTAGCTGAACTGGACCCCAATGCACCTATGGTCTGAGGATGTAAGGCCAAAACTACACAGTGAGTAAAGTAGAAGATAGCTATACCAAGAGTATTAAATTGTCAGTAGGCAGAGTATCTTTTACTTATTACTTCAATGCCCTGCTTGCTTTAGTCAGATATGTCGACCTAGGTCTGATATTCTCATTAAACACTACTGCAAGTTTTGCCTGACCACCAACTCCCATTGTTTGTGTAAATAGTGTCCAAGCATGTAATGATTCCATCTGTACAAATTAATAATACATGTATTGCGATTCATAACCAGCCTACACTTGTTTAATCTCCTTTTCTCAATTATGTTTTAAGTATATTACGATGAGCTAAATCAAGAGCACTATAAAGGGAAGGACCTTATGCTCCAGGGAGATGACTGATAATGTTCTCTAACGTAAAATAACAAAGATGTTTCTAAGGTGAACCAGAAACATATGGAAAACAGAGAAAGAAGAAACTGTTTTAAAACTGATTGTGGTACCGATTGTACACTTCCTGATATGACTGAATTATTAAATTGTGTGATGTCTGCATTAAGTCCTAATAAGAAGCTATTCAGAAATGTACTATGCTGTACTATGGTTTCCAAAAAGATATTATTCTAAAAATAAAGCTACCAATAATAGAAATATACCTTCGCTTTGAAAAACTGAAGTCATTGCCTTTTTTAACAGCATAAACAGCAACTATGCATGTGGATTTCACCAGATGGAATACGTAGCTATCAAACTGATGACATCTGTATAAAGAGATAATGGAGAATCTCAATATCAGCAAACAAATGAGGCCGGGGGTCAGCTGTAGAGCCCACCATCAATTACTCACATAAGTTATGTTTAACATTGAAAAATAGCAAAACAAGTCCAAGAGAGCCAAATTTGATCCTGATTATATCTACTCAGAATTTTGGGACCATCTTAATACAGTTTTGATACATTGAACACTCATGACAGAAGAGCTTGTGACCCATAGTTTGATATCAAGAATATTATATATGAAGAAAACAATGGTCATTTAAAAAGTAAAGAAAGAAAATGTCACATAGGCATCAGAAGTGACACTGACATGTACTTTTGATTATAAACAAAAGGGAAATAGACCAAAGCAGCTTGAGAATACACAATAAAGTATTATACTGAAAAAAGAACACATTCAACATATCTCAAGTTGAAAGGACCAAGGGAAAACTTTGAACCTTTCATTGAAATATTAAAGGATTCTATGAGCAAAAGAGTGTATGATACAAGAAACATCAAAAGACAATGGAAGAACACAAAATCATTACTCCAACAAGTGGTTCATAACAAATCATTTCAAGAGGTAACATATAATTAAGCACCAATAGTACTGAAGGAAGACAATCAAGCTGAACTGAAGACATTAGCAAAAAACAAGGCTCCAGAAATTGACAGAATACCAATTGAAATATTTCAGCAACTTGATGAAGCACAGGAAGTAAATATTCATCGATGTGAAGAAATTTGGAAGGGATTAGTATTTGTATCCATTCCAAAACAAGGTGACCCAGCAGAACATGCAAATGATAGAACAATACCATTAATATCATATGCAAGTAAAAACTTTGCTTCAGAAAATTCAACAATGATTACATAAATACATGGACTGGGAGCTGCCAAGAACCAAGCCAGAAGCTGAAGAGGACATGGAACAAGGGATACAACATCAGCTGGATCTTGGCTGAAATAAAATCTACTATGAAGACATCTACTTGCATTTTATTAGGCAAACTGTGTAGACACAGGAAACTGGTCAACATTGAGGAGAAAAGGGATTCCAGCACATTTCACAGAGCCTGTACACCACACCTGACAAAAAAATGGTGTGAAGAAAAATGAGTCCTTTAAAAGTTTGTTAAACTAATAATGTATACTCAATAGAAAATTATCTGTAGGGAGACACAGTAAGCAATAATAAATGTAGTTACAGGCTGAGCCCCGGTGGCATAGTGGTTGTGTGCGGGACTGCCGCCCACTGGGATGGAGGTTCAATTCCAGCAGTGGGGCTGGGCCTCCTACTCCCACCACCAGAGAGCAGTGATGCCCCCCAAAAAAACTTAAAAAAAATAAAAATAAATGTAGTTACACTTAGAGTGGAATGGGTTATAATATGAAAACATTTGTTTGCATTTTTTTACAGACACAATGTATTTTTGTGTCACTTGCCATTAAGAAATGTCCATTTCATTTCAAAGTTTGAAAAACAAAGCGTTAAAAATCCACTTTGGGGGCTGAGCCCCGGTGGTGTAAGTGGTTGAGTGCAGGACTGCAGCCCGTGGGCTTGGCAGTTCAAATCCAGCAGTGGCTCTCAGCAGCGGCTCTCAGGAGCGGCACTGAGTAGTGCTGATGACCACCAGATGCAGTGATGCCCACAAAAAAAAAAATCCACTTTTGATTACATTGTTCCTACTACTTTTGATATTTTCTTTTATTTGTATAAATGTATATTTGTGAATAGAGGATGAGTCAACAAGTACTGCTACAAGATTATAGAAAGGGTCCGTAAACTTGTGAAGGCAATGTTTCCAACTCTATACTTTCTCTAAAGAAGTCTGGCCTCTGATTTATATCGTATCAAAATGGTAGTTTGGACCACCTGAAGGGACTCAAGTTATATCCTTTTAAATGGTTTATGAGTTTGGGGAGCAAAGAGTATGAAGGGCCAAGATTAGAACTGTTGGTCGATGGGGTCACGTTTCCCACTGAGATTTTCACAGGACAGCCCTTTCATCCCTCAACAAACAAGCGGGTACATTTGCATGATGGGAAAGAATTCCTCTGTACCACTTTCTTAGCTTTCATTCCCCACCAATGCATTTTTTAACTTTTCTAAACATTTTTATAATAAGCCCCCATGATAATGCTGTGTCTATCAAGAAAATCTCTAGAGATTGCTATGATTAGCCACCACCAAGTTGTTTCCCACTCACAGTGACAAAACAAAACACCATCTGTCTCTATCAAGGTTTCTCTTTGCAATACCCAAAGGTACCTGTTAAGCTGACCTCTCTGCCTTTAATTTACCTGACCTAGCTGATCGCCTTTGAAGATACTATTTTGATTGGACATTTTTTGTTTTTGTTTTGTGTTTTGGGGGGGGGGGCATCACTGCCCTCTGGTGGTTGTGGGAGCTACCCAGCCTTGCTGCTGCTGGATTTGAACTGCCAAAGCAGTGGGTCGCAGTCCCACACTCAACCACTACACCACTGGGGCTCAGCAATGGGACATTTTTTTTTTTGTATATAAAATAGAGTTTTATATAAAGGGTAGTTGTACATTAAGAAAATATCCCAGCCCAGTTCAGATCAAGTTCATAAGTCTGATATTAGACCATATGTCTGACAGCAATCTATGAAGTCCTCTTTAGACTCATGAAACACATGCAATGATGCCAAATGCAGAATGACCACAAGCCAGTGGGTAGGAAGTCTTTGGATGCAGTGGTGGTGTCAGCATCTCAGCGCTGGCAGGGGTCTCCATGAGGCTTCTCTGGGTCCAGGTTTCTTGCTGCATTAGGGTAGGTCCATGTGGATTAGGGTAGCTCCTCAGGGATGTCTCACAGGGAGTCAATCTTGTCAGCTGAGTGTCTCCCAGGAAGTGAGAGGATTGGACAATTTTTTTAAGGCAACTTAAGCAGTCTATGACAAATATTACTAGAAAAACTTGACTGCAGCCATCCTTTGATCACAGAGACAGATCTACACGTGATTTATTGGGAAAAATATATATTTTTTACAGAACTTTGAGGATACGATACTTGTTCAACCTACTTTCTCAGGGTTATATTCAGCTCATTCATTGACAATAATTTATTTAACTATACTTCTATTGGTGAATATTTTATTACATAAACTATGCTATAAATAGTAAATATCATTTACTATTTACATAAATCATTTTAATATTTCAAACTGTTTTTTTAATTTTTTATTTTTTTTTTTTGTGGGCATCACTGCCTCTGGTGGTCGTGGGACCCAGTGCCGCTCCTGAGAGCCACGAATGGATTTGAACCGCCAAGCCCGCGGCTGCAGTTCCGCACTCAACCACTTATGCCACTGGGTCTCAGCCCTCAAACTGTTTTTAAAGACTTTGGTAGTTACATAATCTCATGTCAACTTAGAGTATTATGAGCCAGGGCATGGAGCTTAGCCTGTCGGTCAGATCACAGACCAATGATACCTCCTGTGGGTGTGGCCTTCTCGTAAAGATTCTAAGAACTAACTCTCTCTCTCTCTCTCTCTCTCTCTCTCTCTCTCTCTCTCTCTCTCTCTGGCTTCATCTTTCTGTTAACAAAAATGGAAAGAACTCCTCTCACTCCTTCACCCTACTGTTGGCGAACCATTTTAAGCCACACTGATGACAGCCAGTGCCCTGGACATGCGCCCACTGCCGCTTTTTCCACCAACTTCCTGTGTTTTGCATCATTACATAAGCTGTGTGAGGCTGTAGAAAGATAAATGGACTAGTATTGGACTTCAGGACTAGCATTGGACATATGGACTTGATCTGAACTGCGCTAGGATGCTTGCTTGATATAATTTCTTCTTAATATAAAGCGTTCTCTTACACACATATATGAGTGTCTCTGGATTTGTTTCTCTAGTCAACCTGGACTAACATAAAGACATTCCTACAAACGAAGTTACAGACTCAGAGGTAAGAATATATATTTTTTTACACAATACTCATGTTATGTTTGAGTACTGATGAAAGCAGCATTATTTTACACTTTTCAATATGGTATACGTGTGTGAATAGCTTTATATCCTCCCCATAAATTTGAACTTACTCCTAGGTATTATTAACTTAATACTTTGGAAATGCAATTTACATTTCCATTTAATGTTCTAACTTTTTTTTTTTTTTTTAATTTTAGGCATCACTGCCCTGGTGGTGGGAGTAGGAGGCCCAGCCTTTGCTCCTGGGAGCCAGAATAATGTTCTAACTTAATACTGGTTTGTACCTCATGAAACCCATCTCTGACTCAAACTAAGTCATAGTTCTTCATCACACTTGATCATCCTTCTCAGCGAGGGAGGCCCACTATAAATTGAATATATGGGAAATGATTCAATAAGTGTGGCATAGTGGATGGCAAATAAGATGAACTTGAGGATATTCACGCAGGATGAGGGGATCACCAAATATCAACTCCAATCCTTAGTATAAACACACTCACACACACAGAAGAAGGATCAAATGTAACTTCGGCTTTCAGTAACAGTGAGAGAAACTGATCAAGAAAATATTGGATGCTCACTTGGAGCAAAGTTTTGTAGTTGGTATAGATAAAGCAACATTTTCAAAGTACAAAAAATATTTTTCACAATGAAAACTCTTGAATGAAAACTGCTTAGAGATAGATCAATTTGGAAAATTAGATTATGAAAAAAAATTTTAAAAGGAAAGTAGGATTAGGAACAAAACCTTGTGTCCTATTAAAATCCAGCTCAACTAGCTAGTGGTTTTTATAAGTGAGATTATGAAACCATGTGGTAATCTTGGAAAATTGTCAGAAATTCAGAATGTGAAGTTATTAAAAAGGATAAAAAAGATATTGCAAGTACATAATTGGTAAGTGGCTCGATATTTAGTCTATATTTTTCTATAAGAAAATCCTGAGCGGGCTGAGCCCCGGTGGCATAGTGGTTGTGCGCGGGACTGCGGCCCACTGGGATGGAGGTTCAATTCCAGCAGTGGGGTTGGGCCTCCTACTCCCACCACAGTGATGCCCCCCCCCCAAAAAAAAAAAAAAAGAAAATCCTGAGCTTTGATTGAAAGCAGAATTTCATACTTGATTTATGAGAAATACCCAGTGTGAAGAAGAAACTGATCACTATCTTATAGCTTGGGTTTACTAATGAAAATCTAATTCAGCATAAAATATTTCTATACTTGACAACTATGTGGTATTCCTTTTAAAAAGGAAATCTTATGATTGCATTGTGTTAGGCCAGGTCATGGGAATTGCTAGGCACTAAGTACCAAACCACTGAGAATTCGGGTCCAGCCAAGTTGACACAAAATCATATTGCTGGTGTCAGATGGATTTTGGCTAAAGCAGAGACTATCATAAAACTATTTACTCATGTTTTATTGACTATGCAAAAGCGTTCCACTGTACAGATCACAAGCTATGAATAATGTTACAAAGAGTGGGAACTCCACAACACTTCATCGTCTTATGCAGAATGTGAACCAAAAGGCAACCTTTCCAACAGAACAAGGGAAACTGTGTCTTAAAAATGAGACAAATGGGCTGAGCCCCGGTGGCGTAGTGGTTGTGCGCGGGACTGCGGCCCACTGGGATGGAGGTTCAATTCCAGCTCCACGGAGCAAAGGCTGGGCCTCCTACTCCCACCACCTGAGGGCAGTGATGCCCCTCCCCCCAAAAAAATGAGACAAAGTCTGTATGCATGTTTTATCCTTTCACACTTTCTTAAACTACAAACTAAGGAAATAAAGAAACTGCACTCTGAAGAAGAACACAGAATCAAGCTGGGAGGGAGGCTTATAAACCAAGGTGTGCAAGTGACACAACTTTGTTAACTAAAAGCCAAGCTCATACAAATGAATGTCAGAGACTGTAGGCCTTTTATGATTACAACTTAATGTACGAAAACAAAAATCTTTAGAACTAATAGAAAAAAGCATGATAAATAGGAAAAAAGATTGAAATGGTCAAGGATTTCATTTCACTTGGATTCACCATCAACACCCAGGAAAGCAGCAGTCCAGGGATAAACACTACAGTCCATATCCTTGTTCCCGCATGGACTCCAACACTATAGTACTTTAGACAAGTATCTTGTACATGACCCCTTTGAAGTGTTACAGGACAAATAGATCATTTTGAGGACTAAAGTTTAATTGGCCCAAGCAATGGTATTTTCAGTGCCCTCGTATGGATGTGAAAGTTAGAGAATGAATAAAGAAGACTGTAGAATGATTTGAATTGTGGGGTTGTTGGAGAATATACCTCAGGGGCGCTCAATACATCCATGGCGATCTACTAGTTGAACGCAAATGTAGTCTGGGTAGATCGCGAGGCATTAAAAAAAGAGACGTGAGCCTATCATCAATCCAGTCACTTAATTGATACACAGCACAGTCAATCAGATGCCATCGGAGGCATGCGCAAACAGCTGCACTAAGTACAGCAAAACTGACAAGCAAAGTTATCGCCAATTTTCAGACTTTGTTTTTCTTTCTCTCAAACGTAAGAAAGGGTATTAAAGTGAGTAGCGGAGCTGGACCAAATAAGAAGGCAAAAATGTGTCACTTTCAAACAGAATGAGAGATTTTTGACACTATAAGCCAACATTCAGCTCATGTCCAGAGCTCGTGAACAGTTCTGGAAACTACGTGCACAAGGAAAGCACCTAGACATGAGAAAATGTGCTACCTCCTTGACTGCATTATTCAACTCTAGTTATTTATGTGAGCCAGCTTTTTCCCATATTAAGATCATTAAGTTCAAGTACCATTCCACCATGACTGATGATCATTTGGGAGTGTGCTTGAGGCTGGCTCTCAGCAGCTACTGTCCGGACTCTGCATCCCTGGCTCATTCCATTCAGGGCAAGTCATCAGATAATGACAAAAAATGTACATAGTTAATGGTGTTGTGTTGTGCAATATGGACTCATGCAGCTATGCAAGGTACATAAACATACGTTATATGTATAAAGAATTATCAGTGCATTTATGAATCAATGTAATATATATATATATAGCAGTTTTGTAGTTGGTAGATCATTTTGACTTGATCCTTCTATAAGTAGCTCGCATGCTGAAAAAGTGTGAGCATCCCTGATATAGAGTACACCACAGACTACCAGAAGAACTAAAACTCTGTCTTGGATTAAGTTTAAGGAGAATGTTTCTGGGTTCTGAAGATGCAAAACCTTCCATCAGCATATTTTGCTGTGTTGTCTGGAGCAGCCAACGGTCCCCGGACATCATGTGTGCTAAAGCAGAGGGGCAGTGAAAAAGTGGAAGATCCACAAGAGATAGATTGGCAGAGTGGTTGCAGCTGTGGGCTCAAAAACCACAAAGGTGTAGGACCAGGACGAGTTTCCTTCAACTGTGCATAAGCCTGCTAGGAGTCCGAGGGAACTGGATGGCACTTAATAACAGCAATACACAACTGGGTTCCCCTGATGACAGAAATGGTTAAGCCCTCGACTAGTAACCAAAAGAAAGTTTTGTGACTCAAATCCACCAGCTGCTTCACTGGACAAAACTATTGTAGTCAGTCCACCTCTGTAAATAATGGCACCCTGGTAAACACTCTGGGGCAGTCGGATAGCGTGGCTACAAATTGGAATTGGTTTGGTTTAGTTTATTGGTTGTTCTCCTTTAATAAGTGAATTGTAAATATATGTCATCTAATTTCTTCTTTAGAAAAATGTTAAGGGGTTAGGATCATGCCAATTCTAAGAGGGGAGATAAATTCACATGGTGAAATAACTGAACAGGGTCGTGTAGCTAGTGTGCAACAGAACCCATGGGCTGGTGGACCCAGATCTGTCTATCACTGACAGCCATGTTGACTCCCAAACCATTTCTACAGACAGGAAACAGGTATCTAGAGTAAATCAATAATGAGATGACAGGGGATCTACAAGTCAGCAACATCTCCCAAAACCCAGTCATCTGGGGGACAGTTAGGAACAAACAGCCTCTCTTATTGTCACTTGAATTTGTCACTAAATTATAAAGGTACAGTAAGAGAAAGGTATTATAATCAACTATACTTTGATGGGTATGATTTTTTTCCTTAGTAGGTTTTTTTTGGGGGGGGATATCACTGCCCTCTGGTGGGAGTAGGACGCCCAGCCTTGCTCCTGGAGAGCTGCTGCTGGATTTGAACCAATCCAGTGGGCCACAGTCCCGCACACAACCACTACGCCACCGGGGCTAAGCCCCAGTGGGTATGATTTTCATTTTTGTGTGTGTGTGTTTTTGTTGTTGTTTTTTGTGGGCACTGCCTGTGGTTGTCATGGGCGATACCCAGTGCCACTCCTGAGAGTGGCCGCTGGATTTGAACTGCCAAGTCCACGGGTTGCAGTCCCGCACTCAACCATTTACGCCACCAGGGCTCAGCCCTGGGTATGATTTTTTAAAGCATAGTATCACCAAAAAAAAAAAAAAAAAAAACACCTAGACTCTATTTAGGGATATTGTTGTGATTCAATACCAATGAATTGGCTCCGGCTCATAGCAGCCCATGCATGAAAGTCCTCCACCATCTTCACAATCTTTGTTATAGTTAAGTCCTGTATAGTCATATGTCAGTCCACCTCCCTCCTTCCCTCTAATTAGACCAATGTCATCTATCTTTCAAGACAATAACTCCAGTGAACTTTCCAATTGTTTCAGAAAGTTATATTGGTCGAGATCTGCATACAAATCTTCTGACCTGTTTTGCCATGATGATGGATAAGTTTTCCTGATCGATATAGATCTACAATAATGTCATCTGGATCCTTTGGTATGAGGGAAAGAAATGTAGGTGGAACCAGCCTAGAGAAAGAAGAAAATCCATCAGATGGTGACATTTCTATCTGCAGGAAGAACAGAGGGGTAGCTAAACCTCCAAGGTAAATGAACAAATCTATCAATGTCCTGAGAAGTTCCTTTCCTCAATTTCTGCCTTTCCATTCACCTTGACACTTCACTGTGCCATTTTCTTCTACTAGGTAGTGTCTTCCTTCGCATTGTGGGGAAAAGGATTGTCAGCAGTACTCCAGCACTTTCTGCTGCCCTGCTCATAATTTTATATTCAATAGATCACCCCTAACTCCAAGTTCTCCTTGAGAGCCATGGATGAAAGACTCTAGATTGTCAGTGTAGCTCCAGCATCCAACCTTGAACCAATTGGTGTGTCCTCAGGAGCAGTTCTCCATAGTCGCGCAGGGACCTATATATTAAGGTCATGCCTCGGCAAGAAAAGATAAGGCAAGGAGGCACCAAAATCATTATCTATTGCACGCAGCTCCCAATGGAATTAGGCACAAACTGTCCATGGCCTGTTCTAAGGTTCACTATGGGAAAATCCTACCCTGGCACAAATGAATTTTGAACACAAAAATTTTGGATGCTGGTGGGCTATTTCAGTTATCTAATATTTACTGATAGGGGACACTTGATTGCTTAATGATTGTGAACAAAGCCTCCTTTTCATAGTGTCTTAGTCTGCGTAGAGTATTATGTTTCTAAATAGTAATCAAATGGCTTAGAAAAGCAAAGTTCTTCATGTGTGATGGAGACCCTAGGGAAAACTGAGTCATGATAAAATGAGTTTCTTTAAGAAGGTGTTTTTGAAAAATTTTTCTAAGAACTATTTCATCTTCTAGCTCAATTGTTCTAAAGTGTTAGTTTAGGAGGCAAGACGAAAGTGGATAATGATACTCTTTCACTGAGGCAAAAGTCAAAACTTTGTGAGAGCAATATATCTCCATGCATGCTAATCATTAGAAAAGGCTTAAAAATGCATGTACAAAACATGGCTCTATAGCAAGAGCTCTCAACTGCGTACTATTTATGTAAAATTCAAAGAACTGCCACTGAGAGAGCGTTTATGCCAAAGGCAAATTGTCAAATATGAAATGTAAGTCCTAAAAGCTGGTCTTGGACAGATTAAAAAAACACACACAGCAAATAGACGGCATTGTTGTAAGCTGAAGCTCATTTTCAGAAATACATGGCTCAGCACTAAAGTGGACAGTCTAATCAGTTCCTCTGCAGAAACAGCAAGATTTTTACAAATGAAAGAAAATCTACCAAGATGAAGCTGTGACTGGAAAATGTGATCCACATGGCTGTATTTTTACATTTGTCCCAGCCCAATCTTTGTTTGCAGCTCTCCTCGCCATTGTTTCATGTAAAATCCACCTATTTGTTGCATGTATTTATTCCATGGAGCTCTTCTACGGATCATGCATGGGGTGGGGGGATGGGGTTAACCTTCCCTTCGTTGGTTAGAAAGAAAAAAACACTTCTGCTTAGCAAAAGTAGCCAGCTTTGCATACATTTTACATAGGCTCCTCATTAGTTAATTTGAGATTTGTATTCATGATAAGATAGTTTGGTGGAAATTTGCAGAAGATGGAGTATACTATTTTGTTACCTTCACAATGTTTGATGGGTAAAGAAATGGTGAACAGATGGGGAAATTCTCACCACCAAAACCCAAACAACCAGCTAGCTTTTTTTTTTTTTCATGAGTATGTGGGAAAATCTTGAGCATGGAAAAATAGTGACTTCTCCGTATTTGAAGAAACAAGCTGGTTGTTTTCACAGGCATGTCATTATTATTGAGTTGAAAAGTGAGTATATACGTGTGTCAACATATAGCTATATATACATGTGTGAGGTTACATGGCATGGTGACCAGAGACTCTAGACTAAAACCATTACCCTATTTTAAACTAATCTTTTATAAAACCTATTATTGGCAATTCCCTTGACAATCATAGAGCTGTGTGATATTCAAATGTCAAATGTATCTCTCATTTTCAACGAAGACCATTACGTCATTCCTTGTCAAAGGCACTGAAATATGGTTAGGTCCCGCTCTGATTAGATAAGGGACCTCATGCTGGTGTTAGCAAATCCAACCCCAGGGATTGATTCCCAAGTAGAGGGAAATGGCCAAGTTATTATTGATGATGGTGCCAAAGCTAACAGGTTTCACATGTCCTTCTTGAACATATGGCTACAACCCCAACAGTGACACAGTTAAGAGCCATTTGCTCAAGTGTCCTGGAATCGTTGTTGGGAAAAGGTAGGGGAAAAAAATCTTAATTTTTATTTTTTATTAATGTAAATTTTAAATACCCACCAGTGTGGTTGTTTGGTCAACTCACAGTAACTTGCCTGGTTCCCTGCACTGACTGAAATCAGATAAAAATAATCCCTTATGTGTGGGTCAGCATGAGTCTCATAAGAGAAGCCATATAAGAAATACATTAGAATCCAGGTATGGAGTTTGAGCCGAGGCTCTGGGTAGTTCAGCGTAACATTTTAACTCCTCAGAACATGGACTTTTTTCTGTGCAGTGGTGATTAATGTGAAAACTAAATCATGTATCTGAAACACTCGGTGATCAACAAAAGGCAGCTCTCATGCTGGTGTTTTGGAAATCACATGAAATGTGCTAGCAGTGCCGTACAGACTTTATCTAGCTCAAGAAACAGACGTGCCAAGGGAAGTGGCTTGTCCAAGGTCACATGGCTAATAGGGGTGAAAGGGAATCAAGCCGGGTCTCCTGATTTGAAATCCAAAATTTGTAAAGTGCCTGTGAAGGAAAAGAAACCCTGTAAACGAGGTTGCAATTAAGGCACTGGTATACTTGTTGAGGCCATGTGAAATGGTGAATTGGTCCAATTACCTCAATGATTCAAACCTAAAGGTTCCAAAATACTTTTATGCCGCATGTCTGAATATTTCAGGTGAAATATCTGAATAATTGCCCCCAATTATTCATATCATTCTGAATATATGTATAAAACTAGTCTTTTCTGTGGTAGGATGAATGGGGGTAGGTTCTGAATCATGTCTTCAATCTTTCCAAGATAAATAGAAAGTATTATTTTTTTCACTTTCACTTTCTAATCCGTTTCAACGTTCGGTGGCTTTTTTACTACATTGAAGCTTATGAAGAAATGGGAAAATCCTTAGTGAAACTTCACTGCTCTAGTTGTAAGTTGGGTTTGAATTAGGCTGTTTACAAGTACAAGTTCATCTGAGAATGACAAGCCAGGGTCTGGTTTGTGAGGGTTCTGAGGGACGGGGCAAAGTTGAAAACATTTCCCCCCAACCCTTTCAGCTTTTACTCTTAATACAGAATTGAACTCTGATCTGTAAGAATATTTCCAGCCCTGCTAAAGGAAGCTGGATGCAAATTAATCTAAGACAATCCTGATTACAAGAATGGGTTGAAATTACAGTGGTGAAAACCTGAAAGACCCCCGATTCCCCTTTTATTTTCCTTTTCTCTTTTTAAAGAACAATTGAGGCTTTCTGGTTAGATTTCCTTGCCACTCCCTGATGGAACATAGTATTAATACTAAAATAGAAATTATGTTTAGGAAACAACCAACAGAAGTTCTGTGGTTTTGTTTTCTTTTAACTATAGAAATACCTATCCGTTACAATAGATGGGGAATCTAACAATAGTTAGAACATAGAGTCTGTGTTAGCACAATTTGTCAAACCACCATCATTTATGTTTTATATTAAATACAGTACTTAGAAGAATGTGGGAATAGCATTACCACAGTTTGACAAGGTTATTATGCTTTGAACAGGTACTACACAGAAAGCAGAAAAGCAAGTGTCTTTGTGCTCTATGAAGCCTATGTGGAAGAATTACCCCTACAGATAGGAAAGGAAGAGGTTCAGACTCAATTAGGGCTCAGTTGGTAGGCGCAGCATAATGCAGTGGGTGTAAACGCCTCTGCATTCAGTTACCCAGCTTCTCTTACCTTCTTTGACTCTCTTGTTAACTTCCTGTCCTTGGCTTACAAAGCCTGTCCAAACTGAGTGGCTCCGAAAGATCCCCTCAAGCCCTACAATAGGCATGTGCACAAAAAGTGGTAAGATTGCTCCACCCCAATTCCACCCACCCCCTCAGCACGCTAGGCCCTGTCTTTGGAATTTCAGGCTAAGGTGTTTATAGTCTCTACACTCTAGACAACTCCACAAGCCCCCTTGCCTGTGAAACAGAGGAGAAGGGGTGGTGCCTATGCAAAAGTGATTGAGTTAAGAGGGGCATGGAGCATAATAGAATCTCAAATTATAAATCCGAAAGGAGTGGAGAGAAAAGGCAACCTACAAACCAAAAGAGAACATGACAGACTAGAAAGTGGCTACAGCTTAATTTCTTAATTTCAAGTTGAAGAAACCGCCTGCCCTTAGATTCCCCTGAGAATAGCTGCTGGGTTCATTTGAAACCAGCACCTTTGTTTAAAAGCCAAGCATTTATGCACAGCACCAACAAGGCTTGATAGAGATAAGCTAACCCCACATTTTTTCCACTTCTTAATCGAGAGAGGCCACAACAGGGATTAGGTGGAAAAGAAAAACAATCATTTTTACCAAACTGTGATTTTTTTTCCTTTCTCAAATTGTGATTCTTATGATGGTGATAAGATTTTTACTTACCATAAATTGCCCTCTATTTATAATGTCAAGATTCTTCTTCTAGAATTTTTTTCTCAAAGGAGGCAGCATAAATATTCACAGAGACTTAACTCTCAGTATGTGCAATGGTTTCAACAAGATTGAAAACAGTAGATATATTTCACCTATGTGAGATTAAAACACAACCATTAAAACGGTGTTATGGAAATGTTGGTGCCCTGGGCTGAGCCCCGGTGGTGTTGTGGTTGTGTGCGGGACTGCGGCCCACGGGGATGGAGGTTCGATTCCAGCTCCACGGGGCAAAGGCTGGGCCTCCTACTCCCACCACCTGAGGGCAGTGATGCCCAAAACAAAAACAAAAACAAAAAAAATGTTGGTGCCCTGATGGTGTAGGGAGTAAGGCATTGAATTTGGAGCATCAGGTCAGCAGTTCGACTCCATCAGTGACTCTGTGGAAGAAAGATGACTCTTTCTGCTCCAAAACAGATGCCCTGTCTTGGGAATCCAGAGGAGTCATTTGACGCTATCCTACAGGATCATAAGAGTCAGAGTGAACTCAATGGCAGTGTTACGTTTGACACGCACTTATTTCATGCCTGCTGTGAGCAGGGTTCTGAACTGATACTGGAACATTATCTACATGTCCTAGACAAGTCAGTATGAAAACACAGTTATAAATGAAGCAATGTCATGAAACAAGTACACACGCATTTCAGCACTTAGTGAACATTTCTGCTAAATCAGAACTTTCCTTCCCAGGCCTTCAAACAATAGATCCGTACTCACTATCAACTGACAGTAGTGAAAGATTGGAAAGTCTGGACTGTCCCATGGTAGATTACAAGTAGTCTTTACAACTTGAGCTTTGAAGAGCTTCTATCGCACGAAGCCACAGACACATAGTCGAAATAACTTTTGACTTAGTGAAGGGTTGTGAGTGATTCTACAAAGTCCCATTCAGCTATGAATATCAAAACATCTAAAGTCCAAACATCAGCTTCATTCAGATGAGTCTCTGCTGCTTTAATGTGCTTCCTCAGACTTAAAAATGCTTTAAAAAGCACTCTCTGTGATCATAGACAGTGGTCAGTTTTGAGGACCTTTATCTCTTCTTCAGTGACAAATAAGAAGCTCTTCACTTGAACAATCTCAAATATAGCTACTACTTCCCAGATGGCCCTTGATCCGATTTAAAGGTCAGTATGAAAGCAATCAACACACTCAAACAGCGCCCTCTTGTTCTCTTGCAAAGTGAATCCAGCATCCCTTGCCAACTCCCCATCCTCTTCTTGATCTTCTATGTGTTCTTCTACTGCAAATCCACATGGCTCTGATTTTTAAAGTACCTGTCCACTTACATACCCCACCAGGTGACTGTTGCTCACATTAAAAATGTCAGTACCTCTAGCATTGTCACCACCTTGTTGAGAGTTTAAAAATTTTTGTAAACAAAATAAAAATCAACCTTGGTCTGAAGGTACCACTGAGCCAAGATTAACTTAGTGAAATAAAACACATCACAAAAACCACAGACAGTAGTCCAAAGACCTTGTGCTGTTCCTTTTGTCTTACATTTTCACATGGATCACAAAAAGCTTGAATCACTGCCACATACTTACCAAACTTTTCTTTAGCTGGCTTAACTGCAGCATGATAGACACTCCAGGGTGCTGATAGCCTTTTCATGGACATGCTAGACTGACCAGTGAACACATCCCATCTATGGATGGGAGCAGCAAAGAAAGTCTTATCTTGGAGTTCCAAAAAAATCTCACACGTCATACATTTTCAACAAGCGTGGTAACTGCCCGAGTTCAGAGTATGGTTCACAAATTCATTAAAAGTACCTTTGTGATTCTTTCCCTTCAAGTAATTTTTGGACTCTAGCCATTGCAGGAGCAAGGTCTTAACCTGGGAGTAGTACCGGATTACCTCCAGACCATCACATCTTTGTATTTTGAAAAAATGTCAGAACAGATCTCAGCAACTTTCTCCTCTTAAAAGGGAAAAATCATCAAGAGACTTCCTTTTGCTTCAACATTTCCATCATAACTTTTTACATATCTGGTTACTTCAGACATCTTCTCAAGATAAGATGTCAGGTGTGCTGTTGAACATAGTCCCCCGAACTTTGAAGACTGTATGTCTGTGATGTCTTCCTTAACATGAACCAAGACCCTATGGGGTGTAAGATAAGAGAATACTTTAAGTTTCCCGGAGCTCCACTTCAGACTCATAAAGTGTTCTTCAAGCACTCAATCTTGTTTTGAAACCATCTTAACCATCTCCACTAAGTTCCATTTATTCAACAGAGAATCACCTACCGATGGGCACAGAATGAAAAGTTCTGCTTGGGAAGAAGCACAGGAATATCGCACAATCTGTGCAAGATGGAACAAACTGTCTCTCCAGTCTTTCTTCTCCATTTCTTTCAAAGCAAAAGTTAAAGGAGTTGATAGATACATGCAGACTCGGTGCTGCTGTCTTTCATGTTTCGCAACAGTATGTTCCCAGCATTTCATATTTGTGACTGTGGCAGTCAGGTACCTATGTCAATTTCATGATTGAGATGTAGAGGTGGAGTCTAGCCTGTCAATCTAGAGATAGCCAATGAGTAGCCAATGAGGCCTCCGTGTGGGCATGGCTTTCTCCTAAGAATTCTGGGAAGTCTCACGGTATTTCCTTCATGGAGATGAGAGACCATCTCCCCAGTTTGGGGGAGTCACTCCACTGACAAAACAAGATGGCAGCATCAGAAGAACCAGAGGGCCGGAGGAGAAGTCACACGGGCTTACCTTGATGGAACCAGACCTCTGAAGCCGGAAAAACCACAGAAAGACCCCTGCCAACACAAAGATGTTTCTATCACCAATGAATGCTGCTGATGGACCGTGAGTTCTAGAAACAAGGAACCATGAGGGGACCCCTGCCAGAGCCGGGACTCTGTACCCACTGGCCTGTGACTTCGTGAGTCAGAAGGAGACTTTATAGACTGGTATCGGACATATGGGCTAATGTTGGATTTATGACCTTGGATTGGGTTGGGTTGGGATGCTTTCTCAATGTTCAAGTCCTCTTGTATGTAAACCTTTCCCTTATATTCATATGTATGCTTATGAATTTGTTTCTCTAGTCTACCCAGACTAACACAGTGACTTTTCAGGCTCACTTTGCAACATGTCACAAATATAGATGATGTATTTGTAGCCTCAATTTCCAATTCATGGCAGCATTTAGGCCGGGTTAGCACTGTATCCTAGGTTTTCCAAGCAGAAATTCTCATCTTTCCCCCTCAGAATGGTTGGTGGGTTCAAATTGTTGACCTTGCCGTTGGGAGCCCAATGTCTATATTAGATTTCCTATACGGAAGATCACATAAAACACAAACAAGTAGTAACCAAACTAACAAACAGAAACAATGACTAAAGAAACTATAGAAAAATCTCAATCCAAAAGAAGGTAGAAAATATTAAAAATTGAAACAACTTTAAAATGGGTCAAAAGGAAGATCCAATGGTAAGATACTACATTTTAACCTATCTCTGGCATAATCAACTTTACAATGCTCTTTATTTGATAGCAAGGATAGTCACATCTCTGGACTCTGTTCTGAGAGAATTCACTGGAGGTTTAATCCATGTGGGGACGCATGTGGATTTTAGGTTCCCACTGTCATCCATAGCTTTTTGCAAACCAGGTGTTCACACTTTAAACTCTGATATAATTCCCTCCTTCAGATTTGGACTTTATTATTTACAATCAATGACATTGGTCTTCTTTATCCATTGTCCATCCTCACATGCATATGAGGCAATTGAATATATCATGGCTTGGGTCAGGCCCAAAGAGATATCTTTGCCCTTAACACTTTGAAAAGATCTTATGCTGCTAATTTGCCAAATGCAGCCCATCAGGAACTGATTTTTTCCAAAGCATTGATTTGGGATCCAAGAGGAAATCCTTGAGAAGCCAAATAGCCACAAACAACAGTTATCTTAATAATAGCTTAATAATATCTAATTAATAATTATCTTAATAATAATAGCTTAATAATAGTTATCTTAATAATAATTTCTTTTCTTCTGCTAAATGTTTCCTAAAGTTCCCATAACAAACATGTACGACTTTATCATAAAACACCAATAAAAAGTTATATTCAAAGTGTCACCAACTGAAATTTTCACAGATTTCCTGTTTCTTATGTCTCCTTGTTATAATTAATTATTTGAGAGCAAGAAAGCAAAGTGAACTGGAGAAAAAGAAAAAGCCTAAAAGAAAAAAAAATAGATCATGTAGTATGTCTATGGATCATGTGTGCTTCATGTATTTCCAGACTTGTCTTTGACCATCAACCTTGTCCCCAATAAACTTAAAGGAGTAGAGAAACATGAAGATAATATGTGGTTGCTACATGCTGACAGATTGATTTTAACTCAAAACAAAACTACATGACTGAACCCTCCTGCCCCATCAGACTTTCCTAGGCATTAATCTTTACTAGGGCAAAGGAGCAGGTCTTTCCCACTGAGACCACCTGAAATGTCCCATGCCTGGACTTTTATGCTAGCAGCAGAGCTCGTGACACTTGTACCACCAGGGCTCCTTCTGAAGCAAGCACGGCGCACGTGTGTCTCAGACAGCACATGCTCACCATGGAGAATCTGAGTTTGCTTCTAGAGACAGCACTGTCCTTCGGGGTACTCTTGAAAGACAGGCAAAGCGACAATATCTGCATATACTCTTTCTAGCTTGCTTACTGAGAACCTACCCTGTCAAGGAGGGGACATTTGAAACGAGATTCTGATTCCATAGGAAGTCTGCTGTGAAGTTCGAAGTGAGGCATAGTTCCAGGCTGACCTCGAAGCAGAGTCTTCGATGCTGTGGGAAAAATAGGAAATCGCTTACAGATTAGTAAGTAAGCACAAGTAAGTCTGTGCTTGCTTTCTAGGTAGTCCAATATTGGGCTGGAATATCATGGGAATGAGGAGTGCCTTTGGCCCCATCCCTGATTTTGGCTTTCTTTCTTCTTGTAGCTGGGTGTTTGTTGCTGTTGTTGTTGCTGCTGCTGCTGCTGCTGCTGCTGTTGTTGCTGCAGCGGCTGCTTTCCTTTCTGATTGACTGGTTTAGGAAGACCTCCTTCCCTTTTTGATGCCATGATTAGAATGAATGGTAGAGGTTTCCAGTGAATCATTCCCTGAAGTAGGCTAAAGAGCTAGAAGACAAGTAACTTGAGAAGGAAACTTGCATTTCTACAGCACTTTGCAGCAGATGTATCCTATTTACTGCTTTATTTTATTGCTTAATGACTGGATCTGAAGTAATTGCACCATTTGACAGATATTTATTTGTAAAATGTGATTCACTCAGTCAGACACTTTTAGAAGGATTTTCATGCCAAGTGTTAAACTTGTGAAGGCTTGAGGAGCTCTTTCAAAAGATGCAAACACACATGTAAATTCCATGCATCAAGCACATCTACTCTCGGCTCTTTTTATTATAGAAATATTCCAGTTGACAAAGAGTGCTAGTGAACAGTCGGCAGGGACTTCTGGACTTTAATCAACCGCAATCACTGGGAGAATTCAGAATTAATTTCCTAACCATGAATCACCTGCAGACAATGAATCACGTTCTAAATAATTTTGCCAAACAAAACAAGCCATCATGCCCCGTACAACTTTTGAGGACAGGACCGTGGAAGCTCATTTGACTAACACAGCTGAAATGGTGAAAGTAAAGAATGCTAGACACTTGTGGATCAGGCTATGGAACACTGCCTGTGACTTTCAGTCTTACAAGGACCAGAGAACTTCAAGAGCCCAACAAGAAAACATTCTCTTTCTGCAGCACTTTGTGTTCTGGTTGGATTTAGTTCCTGCACTTCAGCTGATGAGAATGAAGAAAAAGGATGAGTTTTGAAGATGTTTGGGTCATGGAAACAACTATGCATTATGACATAACCATAAAAACATGCTTTTTCATTCTCGAACTCATGCATTAGAATTTTTTTGTTTCTGACTCAGAAATCATTTCACCATGGACAAAAATGTGGCAGTAACTCAGATAAAGAAATATTTTTAATGAAATGGCCAAGTCACTTGGATACTTGATTTACTAATGTGAGTTCTTCAATTTTCCATTTTTGCTCACAGGCTTGAAACCAGTGACTTTTATTTGCTTCTAGACACTATGAAAAAGCTGAAAGAATTGTCACTGCAATGCATAAGATTTAATGTTTATAATTTCACATATCATCAAATAAAAACTGAACACTTAAAAAGGGAATATTTGTATCGTTAAAGGTGGCTATAATAATAGCCACCACTTACCCACATCCCAAAAGAACTATGTACAGCAGTGAAAATGGAAAGACTTTGATCAACCCAAGATATTTGACATATACAAGGGAACATTAAACAACTGAGGAAAACTTTGTTATCTTTCAGTTTCACGTTTCTTTAACTTTTGAAGCCCCCTTTACTGCTCCTAATTACTTATGCTATTAAAAGAGAATAAAGAAAGTTTTATCTAGAAAGAATAATAAATCATAAGAATCTGTGAACATGATACTGGAAAATATAAAGAATTAAAATAACGAAGACTAGATACTATCTACATGCACAACTTGGATTGACTGTTGCTTATTTTTGCCATTACTACTGAATAGATTTATCCACATCGAGTCACCTAATATTAGCCTACATGGATAATAATGAAATGGGTTTTATAAGTTCAACCCAAACCAGCATTTGGCTTTGAGTCCCTTGGGCTCATCTCCAATGACTTATTTTCTGTCCAGTGCCCTTCAGAGGCTCACCATTAAGTTGTAAATTAGGGACATTAGTCATTATCTGTGATTGGTCTGCCTCTCAAATGACAAATTCAGACTTTATAATTATTTGACCTCAAGACCTTGATCTCAGGTTGTTACTCGTTGATTTCCAATACTTTCATCTATGACATCATTTGTTTGTCCACAGAACAAATAGCATTGAAAGGACTCCTAGAAACTTACACCACAGGGCTGAGCCCCGGTGGCGTAGTGGTTGTGCG